>CAJHQP010003870.1:0-61556 GCA_905132765.1 Moricandia arvensis | reverse complement strand
GCCTATTCTTCCTCTCAGCAAAACTATTCTTCTGTGGTGTGTAAGGACAACTAGTCTGATGCACTATCCCATGCTTGGCCAAGTGATTCTTGAAGTCATGAATAGTGTATTCTCCACCATTGTCTGATCTTAGTACCTTCACAGTAGCATTGTAATGATTGGTAACATATGCTTGGAATTTTACAAAGGCATCTACGAACGTTTTCAGAGGTTCTGGTTATATGTGTGAGAGAAACCCCAATGGGGAAGATGAGAGCTTGATATGGTCGAAATGAGAGTGAGACTGATGAGAGAGAGAGAGTAAACGAGAGACTAGGGTTTTGGGGAGACTAAAGAGAGATTAGAGAGAGACTAAGAGATTTTTGAAGAGAAAGGGGAGAACCCCCTATTCAGCTTATCTATTAACTCGACAATGCTCCCTTTATATAGGGAAATGAGGATACATGAGGGTTTCCAAGGAATTCAAACAAGAGAGAAAGCAGTCAAACATAATTCAAAATACATGGCCAGAAATGCTTGGACATGCAGTCACTTGCTGGCTAAAAGAAGAAGAGTATGGCTGGAAATAAGCCACCATGCCTCATGTATCTGTCCATAGACCAGTCCACATTCAGCCCTTCGTTTCCATCCTTGATAAGGCTCTTCCTTATCCACAAACAGTAAGCAACAAGGGTATCTCGCCTGATCCTTCTTAGATGCCATCCAGATACCTTCCTCTTCTTCTCTTCTTCCCTTCTTCTTCCTTTCTTCTTTCAAGGGTTCTTATTGCCTTGTGCACACATGGAGATGTCCACACATTAGAGTGTACTAGATCAAAGCAGTTTTCATATATAGTCTCTAATGTTGGAAACACAGTCCTACAATGCTTTCCTAAGATGCAAGCTTCACACTCCAAATGATTGATTAGTAGCACTACTTAAACAAATAGAGTCAAAGGGTTTAGAGAGCTTAGTTGTTTGGAGATGGTAGAGCTCATTCCTACTGTCTCCTTGGCCAATGACTTGTCCAGACTCCAAGTCCTGAAAATCAACTTCATTTGGCCTGAATAACACTTGGCAGTTAAGATCCACAGTTACTCTCTTCACATATATCAAATTAGATATGAACCGAGGTTGGTAGAAGGTAGCAAAGTCCTTTTCAAACAACTTCAGATTACATATCCCCTCTATTGGAATCTGATCACCATTAGCTATCCTGACATTCCCTGTGGTGGCTTTTGATGTGATCATGGACCAGCCAACTAATGTAGATGATGAGCTGATGGACAAACCAATTGATGAAGATGCCTTGTTCATTCCAGAAGGGCCTATGACTCATTACAGAACAAAGAAGCTCAAGTAAGCTATTGGAGGATTACTGAAGATGTCATTCATACAAGAAGACTGTCTTGGCCGAAGCTTGATAAACCAAGACACACTCACCACCATTCAAGATACTCTTTTATCAAGCTGATCATCAACTAGGCAAGCAACCTAAGTGTGCTCTTTTTCCCTACCTTTGGTTTTGTCCCAATGGGTTTTCTAAAGTTAGGTTTTTAACGAGGCCTTAGTTTGCTTCACAAATCACCTAGTTGATGTATCTTAGTATATGCATGATATGTATGCATATTAGGACCAACCACATTTCTATCTTAGGTTAAGTTTTAGACTATGGTTTTTATTTCATTATGTTCTCGAAACATAAAGGAGGGTATTCCTTGGTTTCTATTTAAACTCTTGCAAACCTCATTCTAAGGCACGCAGTCTTTTATTCTAAACCTTTTTGCATTCTCACTTCTCTCTGATCTTTGTCGAGTGTAAGAGCTTTATGGTGAGTCATATATGGCGACTAAGGGTTCTAGTTTGGTGTGTCATATCCGATCTAGTGCCTAGGAGTATCAAGGAGATCATCCAAAGCTCTTTGTGTCACCAATCGATCCATAAACCTTGTAAACTTGAGTCTTTTGATTCGAATGTGCAAGGATCTATCCTAAACAAACCAGAGAAGCATCCCAGGAACGAGTTAAGTGGTATCAGAGCATCTCTGGAAGGGGAGTTCTCGTTATCCTTTCTGTTTGCGATTTGATGTTTTCATATTCTCTTAAGCTTTTGATCAATTTGCGTTTTGTGGTGATTATAGCGAGTGATCTGATCTTGTTCTTGTGTTTATCGATTGATCTATTCATCCTTGTGAGTTTTATTGATAAATCTGATTGTTTGATTGATAAAATTGATAGATCTAAAAGTGCGTTCATCAATTTAGTCTGTGATCGGTTCATCTACTCTTTGTTGTGATTGATCATTGTTCTTTATTCTAAAAATCGATTGATCTCTTCCTATACTTGTTCTAAATTGATAGATCTCTGATTGCTTTGTGGAAAGTTGATTGATTTACAAGTTTTAATCACAGATCTTTAAAAATCTTTTCGAATACTTGTTGTTTACGTTACAAGTTTTGTGATCCGGAAATTGAAAAGCTCGTGTGCGTTTTAATTCACTCTGTTGATTCATAGATCATCCAATTGTATTAGATCCTTAATCGATTGTGTCTTTGATTTTTTTCTGATCTTTGTTTAATCAAATCTTTTGGTGTGATCGATTTGAATCTTATTCCTTGCTGATCTAGTTTCTTGTTTCGAAAATTTGTTCAAGTAAAGTTGTTTCCTTTTCTCGTTTTGATTAGAACTCTTTACTGGTTGAGTGTTTGATTTGTTCCAGGTAACAATGGGCAACGAATCAGATGAGGAAGCCACACTGATGAGAAGGAACAAGCTGTTAATGGAGGCCATGACTAATCAACTCAATCAGACTATGTTCTCAACCATGGGAGACTTGATGAAGGCTAACATGAAGAAGTTGCGAGATGAACCTATGCAAGAGATCAGACAAGCTACTGGTCAAGGCAATATCAATAACCAAGAAGGGAAAGGACAAACCCAACATGTCAAGAACATGCTGGTTCTCAAGAGATAGTAGGAGAAGGCAGAGGTGTGATCATGATGGTAGAAGACATCAAAAGGATGAGTTTTCTGGACTAAAACTGAAGATACCCCATTTTCATGGCAAGGCTGATCCGGATGCTTATTTGGAATGGGAGAAGAAGATCGACCTGGTCTTTGATTGTCAACAGTATATTCAAGCTCAAAAGATCCAAATAGCATCCACAGAGTTCTATGATTATGCATTGAGCTGGTGGGATCAGTTGGTAACCACTAGGAGAAGAAACCAAGAGTATCCAGTTGAATCACGGCAAGAGATGAAATCCATCATGCGCAAAAGGTTTGTTCAAAGTCATTATCACTGTGATCTACATGAGAAACTAAGGAAGCTCACTCAAGGATCAAGGACCGTAGAAGAGTACTTTCAAGAGATGGAACTACTGATGTTGAGAGCAAACATTTCTGAAGATAGAGAAGCCAATATGTCACGGTTTCTAGGAAGACTCAACCGCGAAATTCAAGACAATGTTGAGAGCAACACTATGTTGAGCTAAAAAAGATTTTGGCACAAAGCTATCCTTGTGGAACAACAACTCAAGAGGAAGGGACACTCTCGTACCAACTATGGAGCCTCAAGGTATCTAACTTCTAAAGAAGAAAAACCAGCCTACACTAAGGAAAGTAAGCCATATCCTAAAGAAGAAGCAAAACCAAGTGTCATCTTTGGAAAAGATAAAGGGAAGGCCGAAGCTACCAGTTCAAGACCTAGGGATGTCAAGTGGTTCAAATGCCAAGGAAGAGGGCACTATGCCAATGAGTGCACCAACAAACGAATCATGATCTTATTGGAGAATGGACGTATGAGTCTGAGGACTATCGATCCGAGTATGATCATGAGGAGTCTGAAGAAGAATATGAAGAAGAACCATTAAAAGGAAAATTGTTGGTGGCTAGAAGACTCTTGAACCTACAAACCAAGACTGAGGAACTTGAGCAACGTGAGAACCTTTTCTATACAAGGTGTTTGGTGCGAGGAAAGGTTTGTAGTCTCATTGTGGATGGTGGAAGCTGTGTTAATGTTACTAGTGAAACAATGGTAAAGAAGTTGGGATTGAAGGTTCAAAGGCATCCAAAACCATACCGACTACAATGGCTCAATGAGGAAGGCGAGATGAAGGTATCTAATCAAGTGATGGTGCCTCTAGCCATTGGAAAATATGAGGATGAAGTCCTGTGTGATGTGTTACCAATGGAAGGAAGTCACATTCTCCTTGGACAGCCTTGGCAGTCTGATAAGCGTGTGGTACATGATGGCTATACCAACTAGCATTCCTTTGAGTTCAAGGAAAGGAAAACTATCTTGGTGTCCCTAACTCCTAAGGAGGTTCAACAGGATCAGATTCAGCTCGAAAAGAAGAAAGAGATTGCCCTCAAACCAGATCAGAACAAGCAGCATAACTTCTATGCCAAACATGGAGAAATCAAAAGAACTCTATACTCACAAACTCCTGTTCTATTGCTTATTATTAAAGAATCTCTACTAACCATTACTGATCTTCCACCGGCATACCCGAGTGAACTTGTCTCTCTTTTACAGGAATTTGGGGATGTGTTTCCAGAAGACAATCCCATTGGATTACCACTCATTCGTGGGATTGAGAACAAATTTGATTTTGTTCCTGGATCAACACTCCCTAACCGTCCAGCCTACATACCTAATAGTTGAGACTAAGGAGTTGCAAAGACAAGTAGAAGACTGATGGAGAAGGGTCATATCAGAGAAAGCTTGAGCCCATGTGCAGTTCCAGTTCTCCTTGTACCTAGGAAGAATGGTAGCTGGCGCATGTGTGTTGATTGGAGAGGAATCAACAACATAACAGTGAAGTATCGACACCCTATTACTAGACTTGATGATATGCTAGATGAATTACATGGCTCATACATTTTCTCTAAGATAGATTTGAAGAGTGGGTACCATCAGATTAGGATTTTCAAACTGAATAAAAGAATGAGGAGACAAAGGTTAGAGAAGGCTTACAAAATCAAGAGGAGAAGAAAAGGAGTTGTCCGTACAAGGTCGTACAGTTGGCCGTAAAATTGGTCCGTACAAGGCCATACAACTCTTGGTCGATCAAAAGTAAAAAGGATCAACCAAAGGTGAAACTAGTTCACCCGGAGAAGTTAACTCCGTCACTTACCTTTCTATTCCGTGCTTAGGATCAGATAACATTATGGATAAGGTTAGCTCTTGCCTTGACAGACTGGCACAGCTGGAAAGGAAGGAATCTAGTCAAGATGCTAAACGGATCAAGCATGTAGAGCCTCTCGTCCACAATTAAGTTGAAACCTTATCATGTATCCGTTGTAACCATTCTCTATATATTTGTAGCTCCTCTTCATTAATAAAATAAGCAAGTTTTCAAGTCTCTTCTTTCTCTCTTAGTTCTTCATACCCAGAAATGGGTCTTAGCAAAGTCTAGTCCTTTAGTCTCAAAATCGTGTCTAAACTCTCTCAAAGTCTCTTATTCTTGTTTACACTCAGATTCTAGTCTACTTTTCAGGGTATCAAAGCCAGGTTCCCTTGAATCTGAGTTTTGATTTCTTCCCTCAACGAAGAATACTCAAGAACACCTTTTTCAATCCGTGAAGCTCAAGATGGAGGGTACAAAGACTACTGTGATTCCGGTGACACTAAAGGGGGGAAACTATCTCCTATGGTCTCGTGTGGTGAAGACAGCAATGGGGAGTAAGGGTTTGTGGAACCACATCCTTAAGGATGAGGCTCCTAAGCTCATTACTCATGAAGGCGACAAGGAGATTGTCGTGTGTGATGAAGTGAAGTGGATCCAGGAAGACAACCTGGTGATGTCCATCCTTCAAAGCTCTCTAGATCCATCGATCTTAGAGGCATACAATTACTGTGAGAAGGCAAAGGATCTGTGGGACACCCTTCATAAGGTGTATAGGAACATCTCAAACCTTACAAGGGTGTTTGAGATCAAATAGGCCATCAACAGTCTAGCACAAGAAGATATGGAGTTCACAAATCATCTTGGGAAGTTTAGATCTTTGTGGTCTGAGCTAGAGATGCTGAGGCCGAGTACAACATATCTAGGTGAAATCAATGAGAGGAGAGAACAAGATAAAGTCTTTAGCTTGCTTCTCACCCTCAACTCCACATACAATGACTTGGTGAAACACATCTTAAGAGTTGATAAGCTACCCACCTTGAAGGAAGTCTACGAACAAATCCAAAAGGAACAAGGATCATTGGGGCTGTTTGGAGGAAAGTGGGAGCTTACCTTAGCTAATCAAGCCGAGGTGCCTCAAACCAACAAGGTGAAAAAGTATGAAGACCGAAGGTTCAATGGAAACTATGATCATTGCAACAGACAGGGGCACAAGAAGCATCAGTGATGGATTCTCCACCCACACCTCAAGCCACCCAAGTTCATGAAAGATAGAGATGCAATGGCGAATGTGAGCTATGGAGGTAGTGATCAGCATGTAGCTTGACCTTCAACCCGGGCACAAGAGACTGAGGGGCGTGAAGGTGGTGAGAACAAATCCTTGGTGACCTACATTGCTCAAACCAACCGTCCCAATGAGCATGAGTTCATCCGTCAATCAGAAATGAATGCCCTCATCAAAATGCTCAAAGACAATGGTAACATCTTTGGTAACCGCAGGGGGTATTCTTTTGGTGCATCTAAGATTACTAGTTTCCATGATCAAACGAATGCTTATACTCAATCTAGGATTGCTGGTCTATCTCATAGTGCTTGTAGCATGCCTAAACCTTTGATAGTTAATTCAGGTGCATCACATTATATGATTAGTGAGACTAGTCTCATTACAGACATAGAACCTGCTCATGGACATGTTGTGATAGCTAATGGTGATAGGATTCCAATAAGGGGTATAGGCAAGTTAAAATTGTTTGATAAGGAATCTAGGGCTTTCTACATGCATGAGTTTACATCAAACTTGTTATCTGTTAAGAAATGTACTAATGACTTGCAATGCAATGTGATCTTCAGTCCTAATGATGTGAAGTTTCAGGATATTGAGAGCAAACGAGTTATTGGGCAAGGAGTTACAAAAGGAGACCTTTATTTGCTTGAAGAGTTTACTTCTTTGCCTAGTCATAGTTGTTCTTTTACTTCTATACTTTGAATAAGAATGCTTTGTGGCATGCTAGACTAGGCATCCTCATGTTAGAGCTTTAAACTTAATGGTTCCAGGTGTTGTTTTCGAAAATAGTGATTGTGAAGCTTGTATCTTAGGCAAGCATTGTAAGACTGTTTTCCATAAATCCAGTACTATCTATGATCATTGTTTTGATTTAATACATTCAGATGTTTGGACTGCTCCTTGCTTGTCTAGAGAGAATCATAAATACTTTGTCACATTCATAGATGAGAAGTCTAAATACACCTGGATAACCTTGATTCCATCTAAAGATAAGGTGCTTGATGCATTTAGAAATTTTCAAGCTTATGTGACTAACCATTTCAATGCTAAGCTTAAATTGTTAGATCAGATAATGGTGGAGGGTACACAAGTCAAGCCTTCAAGCAACACCTATCTGAACATGGAATTCTTCATCAAATAAACTGCCCATAAACTCCTCAACATAATGGAGTGGCCGAGAGGAAGAACATGCATCTTATGGAGGTTGCTCGTTTCATGATGTTCCAAGCAAATGTACCAAAGAGATTCTTGAGTGATGCTGTTGCCACATCATGTTACCTTATCAACTGAACCCCAACCAAAGTCCTTGATGACCAGTATCCATTTGAAGTTCTGAACAAGTATAGGCCAGCCTTAGATCACATCCGGGTCTTTGGTTGTCTTTGATTTGTTCACAAACCAGGGGAGTTAAGGAACAAGTTGGAGGCAAAGACCGCAAAGGGTATGTTCATTGGGTACTCACCAACGCAGAAAAGGTACAAATGCTATGATCCGGTGACCAGGAGGGTGCGTGTTTCAGGGGATGTCAAGTTTGTAGAAGAAAGAGGATACTATGAAGAAAAGAACCAAGGAGAGCTCAGGGATTTGGCTTCGGATAAGACATCCAATCTAAGAATCATTTTGGAGGGTCTTGGAATCAACTTGACCTAGGATCCAAAGAGTGGAGGAGGACAACAACCATGTTCCCCCACGGCTGATACAAATGGCCAGGAACCCACCTTGATCATGAGGGGGGAAATGAACCTGAGACGGATAATAAGTCTGGAGAAGATTCAGGTTCTCAACATGATCAATGTATGGATCAAGGAAATGAAGATGGAGAAGCTTCAAATGAGAACTAGGAAGAAGAGGGAGAGATCGAGGATCATCGACCAGAAGTAACCCAACCCTTGAGAAGAAGTACTAGGGTGAGGAATCCTCCATCCAACTGGATTCACAACCGAGTTTACTACAATGCACAAGCAATTGAGCATCATGCCCAAGCTGTTTGCACTTTAGTTCACTACCCGGAAGAGCATTGTGCATTTATGATCAGTCTGGATGAGAGTCAGATACCAAAATCCTATGAAGAAGCCATGCAAGACAAAGAGTGGAGGGAATCAGTTGGAGTTGAAGCAGAAGTAATGATCAAGAATGACACTTGGTATGAGAGTGAACTACCAAAAAGAAAGAAAGCTGTGACCAGCCGATGGATCTTCACCATCAAGTATCTTGCAAATGGGAAGATTGATAGGAAGGAGACAAGATTAGTGGCAAGGGGTTTTACTCAAACCTATGGAGAGGACTACATAGATACCTTTGCTTCAGTCGCCAAGCTTCACACAATAAGGAAAGTTCTATCTCTTGCAGTGAACTTAGAGTGGGGTCTTTGGCAAATGGATGTGAAGAATGCCTTCATACAAGGAGAGCTCGAAGATGAGGTATACATGTGTCCTCCTCCTGGTCTTGAGCATCTGGTTAAGGATGGAAACATTTTGAGGCTGAAGAAGGCCATATATGGTCTAAAGCAGTCTCCTAGAGCCTTGTACACCAAGCTGAGCACTACTCTAAATGGGAAAGGCTTCAAGAAGTCAGAACTTGACCATACCGTCTTCACCTTGGCCACTCCATCAGGTATTGTAGTTCTTCTTGTGTATGTTGATGATATCATCATCACATGAAGTGACAAGGTTGGTATTCAATCAACCAAGGACTTTCTAAAGTCGGTTTTTGAGATAAAAGTGGGGGAAATGAAATACTTTCTTGGAATTGAGATATGTAGATCCAAGGACGGTTTGTTTCTTTCCTAAAGGAAATATACACTTCATCTTTTGAAAGATGCAGGTAAACTTGGAGGGAAGACAGTGAAGACACCCTTAGAAATGGGTATAAGGTTCCACGTGAGGCGGAGATTGAAGATAGCCATCCGTTTAAAGATGCCAAACTTTATAGAAAGCTTGTGGGTAAGTTGATCTACCTAACCATTACTCGTCCTGATATATGTTTTGTTGTGCACCAGGTGAGTCAACATATGCAAGGACCAAAGGAGCATCCTTGGAACATGGTTAGCCGGATTTTGATGTACCTGAATGGAACACCAGACCAAGGAGTGTGGATGGGATGTAACCGAAGCACTAAAGTGGTTGGCTACTGTGATGCTGATTGGGCAGGAGATAGAGCAGATAGGAAATCAACAACCGGCTATTGCACTTTCATTGGTGGGAACCTAGTTACTTGGAAGAGCAAGAAGCAGAAGGTGGTTTCATGCTTAAGTGCTGAGGCTGAGTATAGGGCCATGTTGAAGCTGACTAATGAGTTAGTTTGGATCAAGTGGATAATGAAGCATCTGGAGATTGATCAGTCCACACCAATGACCATGCATTGTGACAACCAAGCAGCAATCCACATTGCCTCAAACTCAGTGTTCCACGAGAGGACCAAGCATATTGAAGTTGATTGCCACAAGGTGAGGCAGATGATAGTCCAAGGAGTGATCTTACCTTGCTACACCCAGAGTGAAGATCAACTGGCCGATGTGTTCACTAAAACTCCAAGGCAGAAGACACTTGAGTCCATCCATCACAGGTTGGGACTCATTGATCTTACCAGGCGCAACTAATCCCCTTGTCATGAGGTCTTTACTCTTTTCCTTGCTGAGGTTTTATCCCTAAGGAGGGTTTTCTTTAGCAAGGTTTTTAATGAGGAAGATCTCATGGCATTCCAAGTTTGACTTGTTCCACATGGTCAAGCTTGAGGGGGAGTTTTGAACTGAATAAAAGAATGAGGAGACAAAGGTTAGAGAAGGCTTACAAAATCAAGAGGAGAAGAAAAGGAGTTTTCCGTACAAGGTCGTACAGTTGGCCATACAATTGGTTCGTACAAGGCCGTACAACTCTTGGTCGATCAAAGGTGAAAAGGATCGACCAAAGGTGAAACCAGTTCACCCGGAGAAGTTAACTCGGTCATTTACCTTTCTACTCCGCGCTTAGGATCAGATAACCTTATGGATAAGGTTAGCTCTTGCCTTGACAGAATGGCACAGCTGGAAAGGAAGGAATCTAGTCAAGATGCTAAACGGATCAAGCGTGTAGAGCCTCTCGTCCACAAGATTTCAAACGGGACGCTCTCCAGCCTTGACTTCACACGATTAAGTTGAAACCTTATCTTGTATCCGTTGTAACCCTTCTCTATATATTTTGTAACTCCTCTTCATTAATCAAATAAGCAAGTTTTCGAGTCTCTTCTTTCTCTCTTAGTTCTTCATACCCAGAAATGGGTTCTTAGCACAGTCTAGTCCTCTAGTCTCTAAATCTTGTCTAAACTCTCTCAAACTCTCTTATTCTTGTTTACACTCAGATTATAGTCTACTTTTCAAGGATGAAAGAGGGTGAGGAGTGGAAAACTGCATTTAAAACTAAGCACGGTCTATATGAATGGTTAGTTATGCCATTCGGATTAACAAATGCACCTAGTACATTCATGAGGTTGATGAATCATGTGCTTAGATCTTTCATAGGCATCTTTGTGGTGGTATATTTTGATGACATTTTAGTCTATAGCAAGAACATGGAAGATCATATAGAATATCTTAGGTCAGTTCTTAAAGTTTTGAGAAAAGAAAAGTTGTTTGCAAATTTGAAGAAGTGTACTTTTTGTACGGATAACTTGGCCTTCCTAGGTTTTGTTGTGAGTGCAGATGGAGTAAATGTCGGCCAAGAAAAGGTGAAAGCAATTCAAGAATGGCCAAGCCATAAAACAGTAGGTGAAGTAAGGTGTTTCCATGGACTTGCTGGCTTTTATAGGCGTTTTGTCAAAGATTTTAGCACCATTGCAGCCCCATTAACTAAAGTGAGAAAGAAGGATGTCAGATTCAAATGGGGAGAAGCACAAGAGAATGCTTTCCAATGCCTAAAAGAGAAGCTTACCCAATCACCCCTTCTTATACTTCCTGACTTTACCAAAACTTTTGAAATAGAGCTTTACAAACAAGGCGGCATTACCTCTGGCCCAAAGGGTTTGTGATCCACACGGATCATGAGTCCCTCAAGTATCTAAAAGGGCAAAGCAAGCTCAGCAAGAGAAACGCAAGGTGGGTGGAGTTCATTGAGACTTTCCCTTATGTCATCAAGTATAAACAAGGTAAAGAAAACATAGTTGCTGATGCACTATCACGAAGGTATGTACTCTTGAACACTTTTGATGCCAAGCTATTAGGATTTGAACAACTCAAAGGTATGTATTGAACTGACAAAGATTTTGGGGATGCATACAAGTCATGTGAAAAATTTGCTGATTGGCATTACTTTAGACAGGATGGATTCTTGTTCTATGACAATCGTTTGTGTGTACCTAACTGCTCTTTGAAAGATTTGTTCAGGGAATCCCATGGAGGAAGCCTCATGGGGCATTTTGGAATTGCCAAGACTCTTAAGGTCTTGCAGGATCACTTCTTTTGGCCACACATGAAGAGAGATGTTGAATGAATCTGTGGAAGGTGTGCAACGTGCAAGCAAGCTAAATCAAAGGTCCAATCTCATGGTTTGTACACTCCATTACCCATTCCTTATCATCCATGGAATGATATATCTATGGACTTCATTGAATGACTGCGTAGAACTAGAACTGGAAAGGATTCTATCTTTGTTGTGGTAGATAGGTTTTCAAAAATGGCAAATTTCATTTCTTGCCATAAGACTGATGATGCATTGCACGTAGCTAACTTATTCTTTAAGGAGATAGTCCGTTTGCATGGCATTCCTAGAACTATAGTGTCAGATAGAGATGCTAAATTTCTAAGTTATTTCTGGAAGACCCTTTGGTCTAAGCTAGGCACTAAGCTGTTGTTATCTACTACTTGCCATCCACAAACTAAGGTAGTTAATAGGACACTAGGAACTCTCTTACGTGCATTCATCAAAAACAACTTGAATTATGGGAAGACTATTTGAGTCATTGTGAATTTGCATATAATCATGCTATGCATTCTGCTTCTAAGTATTCACCATTTGAAATGGTTTATGGGTTCAATCCCACCTCTCATTTGGATCTAATGCCTTTACCTGAGTGTGAAAGAGTTAGTCTGGATGGCAATAAGAAGGCTGAGATGGTACAACAGATTCATGAGCAAGCTAGACACAACATTTAAGATAAAACAAAGCAGTATGTCAAACATGCCAACAAAGGAAAACGTGAGAAGGTGTTTGAAGTTGGTGACCAAGTGTGGGTACATCTAAGGAAAGAGAGATTTCCAAATGAAAGGAAATATAAACTGATGTTGCGGGTCGATGGACCTTTTGAATTCATAAAGAAGATCGGCAACAATGCCTACAAGTTGGACCTCATAAGTATGATAATGTGAGTAATAGCTTCAATGTTACTTACTTGATCCCTTTTGTTGCAGATGAGCCAGATTTGAGGACAAATCATTTTCAAGAGGGAGGGGATGATGTGATCATGGACCAGCGAACTAATGTAGATGATTAGCTGATGGACAAACCAATTGATGAAGGTGCCTTGTCTGTAACACCCCCGAACCGTACCATAGGTCGGACTAACCCCTGGGACGACCCAGAAACGCCACAGTTTGGCCGCACCGCAGTCAGTCCGACCAGAACTTAGAACACATCCAAGTCCCGACCAGTCCGATCACGATACCGCCCCTCTCGACCTCGGCCTAAGGCTTTCCAACCCGTACCTTGGTCGAGAGTTTTGAAAGATTAGACAAAACTAAATATCAGCGTTTCAACGGGGATTTTAATAATAACATACATTTTATTTATTTTACAAAGTCGGGAACTCGACCAAAGTCCTCAGAGTAAAGACTAAAATGAAAACAATAAAACCAAAGAAAACAAACTGAAAACAAACGATTCAAACGGGTATCCATGAAAAACAAAGCGAGTGAAAACAGAAACATCTTGGTCCTTGCAAACAACACCAGAAATCTACGCCTGGCCTCTTTCCTCCACACCCCACCAACGCCCCAGTCCTAAGGGTACCTGCATAGTAGAAGAGGGGTGAGTAATCAAGATTACTCAGTGAGTTCCCTAACAACAACTACCCTCCCCAGCCCATGCTTACAAAAAAGCAAGCAATAAACAATAAACAAACAATGCAATGCAAGAAAATAAACATGGAACTACCTTAAATGCAATGCAAATAAACTAAACTAAGAAAACTAAAATCTAATCTACCCAAGTCTCGCCCCCGAGACTTTAGACACTCTAGACTCGATCCTAAGACTCAACAAACAAAGAAAAAGAAAAAGGATCTAGAATAAGACTCGAGTACAGCAAAGGACGGGCCACATGCCACACATCCCCGGGATCCCTAAACACACGGAGCCCTATCCACTCCATTATGAACACTCCCGACCACAAACAAAAAAGTCACGCGATCGAGAAACATCATCTCTGGGAATCCCAACGCGAGGGATTACCACCGGGCCGCATCGTCATGCAGTGCTCGTCCATGGGCGCGACCCACTTCACGGTGACGAGTCATGGAGGGAAGGTCACTCCACCATGGAGAATTGGGCTTCATCTAATCAAACTCCATGGTCGGTCGCACATCACCGGAGAGTCTGACCACGAGGAACATGTATCACGGGATGGCCAAACGCAACAAATCCTAGTGAATCCCACCTCATGGGACGTACAACACAGGATGGTCAAAAGCACATTCCGGAGAATCCCACCCTATGGGACGTACAACACAAGATGGCTGCAAAACAAGCACAAATCTGGTGAATCCCACTTCATGGGACGTACAACACAGACAGGCCACAAGCACATCCGGAGAATCCCATATGTGGAACGTACAACACGGAATGGCTTCATCTTCTCGTCCAGGTACAACCAACCAGCATGAGTGAGCTCCACCTCTGACCTCCATGCCATAGTACCTGAAACACAGAACATGCCAAAGCACAAGGAAGAAAAACAAACAAAAAAAAGACTCCCTAGACTGTACCCGACATAAGAGAGAGTGAAACTCAAATCTCTATGCAAACCCCAAACTAAACTACAAAGCAATGCAAGTCCTAAACTAATGCATATGGACCAACATGAGGGAGTTATGCGGCTAAACCTAACCATATGCACCTAACTATGCATGCTACTACTAAACCTAAGCTTATACACCAACATGAGAGAGTGACACTCAAATCTACATGCGGCTAACCTAACCATATGCACATAACCTAAACTACAATGCATGCAAGAAATAAACTAAACAAAGACCTACATGAGAGAGTGAAACTTTAATCTACATGCGGTTAACTACACAGCACAAAAAATGCATGCAATAAACTAACAACCTAACACACAAGCAATCTAACAACCTAAACAAAATAAAGCAATAAATAAAGTAAACACTCAAGTATGGGGTTTACCAACTCCCCATACACACACAAACAAACCGCAATGTGTTTCTGGCTGATGAACCACACGGGTAAGGTCTTCCACCTGCAAAACAAAGTTAAAACACAACACACACACACACGGAAACCCAAATGGGAATCCACAAGGAACCCACCTAAGTTTTCACATTGCAAGACAGCTTCCAAAGAAAAACTCTAAACCTAAGGTTAAACTAAACGGTTTAGGGTAAAGGTTAAGTTTTCAAAAGAAAGGAAAGGAACCTAAAACAAAAAACTAAAGGCTTACCACCACTCCTAGCAAGCTTCAAGGGTTCCTAGACTAAAGGTTACACACA
The DNA here is from genome assembly GCA_905132765.1 of Moricandia arvensis. Lineage (NCBI taxonomy): Eukaryota > Viridiplantae > Streptophyta > Magnoliopsida > Brassicales > Brassicaceae > Moricandia > Moricandia arvensis. The sequence continues at coordinate 46,471 of CAJHQP010003870.1, read as the reverse complement.
GATAAAAAGGGTTTACACTAACCTCACTACACTCACAGTTTTTCTTTGGTTTTGGGTACTTTCTCTCTCAAGAAAGAACTACAAGAACGACTGAGAGAGAAAGCTTTGGGGAAGTTCTGATTTCTAAAACACAACCAAGGGGTCCTATTTATAGCCAGTGGAGTGGGTGTGAATACATGACACTTGCTTTAATACTTGTTACCAAATTAAGCTCCAAATCCATGCATGAGGACAAGTGCCTTGACTCAGCCCCTTTACGTACCATCTTCTTGAAGAACTTCCACTATCCATACCTAATTACGTTCACGAAATCTCAGCTCAAAACTTGCTCTCCAAGGTTAGTTACCACCACACCAAGATTTGACTCCTAAATGGCCTTAATGCATAACACATACCAAATCTAGTCCTTAGGCTTGTATCCCTAGCTCTCATAGACCACTTTCTGATACTGATGAACCACTGCATGGAATTTTCGTTCCTGAAATGTTTCCATCACCAAACTACTTCCTCCAAAAATCGGCAAAAACAAGCCCAAATGGCCACCTTGGGTCTTCACTCTTCTAAACTCTTCTCCTTAAGTTCTAGCCCAATCCAATACTCCTCTTGGGTCACAGATAAACTTTAGATGTCGTGGTTTTAAAGAAATAAACACATTCCTTGGCCCAAACCTCCTTTACCATTTTATAGCCCATTATAGGGAGAAAAGGTATCTTGATGTTTCCATGCTCTTTAAACATCTTTTGGCCCTTCCTTCTCCACCACCAAACTCCTTGATTTATTCCCTACCATGTCCAGTTTGATGATTTTTGGTCTCCTCCACGTGGCATGCTCCTATTGGTTGGCCGGATTGGTTATGTGGACCAATGAGACCATTCTCTCTCCTTTGACTTTTGTTGACTTTTGACCTCTGAGTTGACCACTTCCAAAAGTTGAGGAATTGCTTGAAATACTCCTTTGAACTCCTTTACCAAGCTTCCATAATTTTTTTTGGCTTCCTAAGCTCTTGGATAGTTCATTTCGACCATATCGGCTAAAATGACCTTCCTATGGACCATCTCCATTTTGGCTCGACCAATCTCCATTTGGTCTCCACTATTAGTCTTATTTTAACCCATATAGATGACTGAAACGAATACTTAATTCAATGGCACACTTTGAATTTTTCACTTTTTCACCATCTCTTGTCCATTTCGAGGCTACGACTATGTCTCCTCGTCCAAAATTGTTTTATGCTTGACCTCTCCTTCAGTTGCTTCGACTGAACCTCTAATCAAGTCTCCATAAAGCTTCTCAACACTTGGTTGGCTTGTTCCACGACCGTTGACTTTCGTTGACTTGGTACCCTAGGTCAGAGGTATTACATTCTCCCCTCCTTAAATGAATTCGTCCCCGAATTCACAAGGCGCTTCAAGCTCCTACAACCATCTTCCTAACTTTCTTCAGCTTGTTCCTAACTGTGCATCATCTTCTTAACTTTCTTGAGCTTGTTCCTAACTGCTTTTTCCTTTAAACTTTTCACCATGTCTTCCACTTCTTCTCCTAGATCCTTCCTTTGCACACTCCAGGTTAACTTGCTTCATGCAGCTCCTTTGATAAACTCCTTGGTCTACTTCTGCTGATACCACCATTTACTCCTAGCTTCGGCTTCTTCCACACACTTTGATACTACCATGGCAAGCTAATCTCCTTACACCATTTAGCATTACTCCGGGTACTTGCTATCTTCTTCCACCATTTCTCACTTCCTCCAAAAGGATGCCACCATCTAGGTCATGCTACTACCACTTGGATTATGGTACCTCCATTTGCTCCGAAGCTACCACTTACTTTCACCTTAAACTTCAACTCCTCTTGCTCTGATTCTTACTTTGCTGGTGCTCCTTATTGATTCCTTGCCTCCATACTTCCTTGGCTCCACAATTTCCAATTGATGTCTCCCCTCCTTGGAAACAACTCGGTCTCTACCATAAATACTACACCAAAATTTCTTTCGGACTACTTCTCCTAACTTCACCACATCATCTCTTCCTTCTTGGCTTGAATACTTTCTTGGACTCTTTTCTAACTTCTCCAATCTTGATCTTCTTTTTGACATCTTGTGACCACTTCTCGGATACTTCTTTTTGAACCACCATTCGGATACTTCTTTCTAAACCACCATTTGCAATACTTCCCATCTAACACCATTTGGCCTACTCGGACTCTTGCGGCTGCTGACAACTTGACACACGACCGAACTCTACCAAGACGACTCTGAACTTGTTGATCTTCACCACTGATGCTGCTGTCCTTAGTCTTCTTGCTTGAACAGATCTTCCCAAGTTACCAGGTCATGGTTCATATCCTCTCAACACCACACTTACTCACACATACACATGGCTATAAACAAGGGTTAGTTTTTCTCGAACTCAAGGGTTTACGGTTAAAGGCTAAGAAGGGTTTACTAACCTAAGGGTTCTCTAACCTAAGGGTTCTCTAAACTAACCTAACTACCAACAACCTAGCGAGAACTACAACCTGAACTAACTAACTACCTAAATAACTAAAAAACAACACAACAAGCAAAAACAAGAAAAAACTAAAACACCCAAAGAGAAAGATTTAGCACCCACTACCTGAGCTCCCAAAGAGCTTGACGAAAAGGGTTTTATCCTAAAAGGTTAAGGCTTACTAAGGTTTGGTCCGCCTGTTGCAGATGAGGCTGATCGAGCAGGGTTGGTCGAAGGAATGACGGAGATGGGTATGGCTCTGATCACGTTGGTCCTTGGGCAATCCACTGTGAAGTGTCCACTTCCTGAGCATAGGGTACAAACCACATAGCGACATGGCATGAATCAACAGATTGGATCAAATCACAAAGAACTTTTCAAATTTCCAGTTCACACAAACTTGTAACGCAAAATAACAAGTTTTCGAAAAGGTTTTTCAAAGATCTGCGATTAAAACTTGTAAATCAATCAACTTTCCACAAAATATTCAGAGATCTATCGATTTAAAACAAGTAGAAGAATAGATCAATTGATATTCAGAACAAAGAACAATGATCACTCACAAATCAAAGAGTAGATGAACCGATCAAAGACAAAATCAATGAACACACTTTTAGATCTATCAGTTTTATCAATCAAACGATCAGATTTATCAATAGAACTCACAAGGAAGAATAGATCAATTGATAAACACAAGGAAACTTTAGATCGATCACAAATTTGATAGAATATGAAAAGAGAAATCGAAAACTACTAGGGAAATCGAGAACTTCCCTTCCAGAGATTCTCTGATACCACTTAACACACGCCTAGGATGCTTCTCTGGATTGTATGGGATAGATCCTTGCCTAAACGAATCAGAGACTCAAGTTTACCAAGGTTTGTGGATCGATTGGGACACAAAGAGATGCAGATGGACTCCTTGATACTCCTAGGCACTAGATCGGATATTACACACCAAACTAGAACCTTTAGTCGCCGGATACTACTCACCAGCAATCTCTCACACTCGACAAAGAGAAGACAAAGGGTTTAGATAAAAGACTGCTTGATTCAGAATGAGGGATGCAGGAGTTTAAATAAAAACCAAGGAACACGTTCCTTAGGTTTCGAAATCTTAATGAAATAAAAACTATAGTCTTAAATATAACATAAGGTGGATAGATAAGTAGTCTTCATAGGTTTGGACCGATAGCACCTAGGAGATGTGTTAAAGTAGCTTGTGGCCTCGTTAAAAACCTTCCTCCGTAAAACCTCCTTGGGACAAAACCGAGAGCAAGGAAAAGAGCACACACAAGTACTTTGCCTAAGTACAAAATCAGCTAGATGAGGAGAGAGCTTGAATGGTGATCAAGGTATCTCGGATCATCAAGCGTTTTCCAAGATCTTCTTCTTGTTTCCATAAGAATCTAAGTAATCTTCTAATGGCTTCTTTTAGTTTCTTCATCATCTGGTTTGTCCATGGGTGCATTCCTTGATACATCATCCTCCTTGTCCATGATCACATCAGTAGCCAAACCCAGTCTCATGGTTCAAAAGAAACCTCATTTCTTCCCTTGTCAGCTAGCTTCTTGTTCAGCTCATTCTGGTGCTCTAAATTAGCCTTGACCTTCTCATGAATCTTCTGTATCAACGCGGCCTTAGTCTCTCCTTCTTGTCTAATCATCTGGTCCTTGTTGGGAATAGGTAAGAGATCCATGTTAACTTGAAGAGATACAATGAAACTTATGAGAGATGAGATGGAGGCAAAGAAGATAGTGTGGTCTGAAGGATCTTGTGCAATGAGTATGGAGAAGGCTGTGGACAGCTTCTGAGTGTGCAAGAGACTGAGGAACATCAAGGAGAAGTCTAAGGAAGACCTTGGGAAGCTTTCGTGAAGAGTAGGCATCAAATGGGCAATGTTTGGGTGAGTTGTACGGATGGTCGTACGGATCCGTACGGACCAAACTCGACCCAGAAACATTTAGACTCGACCATTTGATCCTTGAAGATGGTTTTGAGGTTGGGAAGGTTAGGTCACATCAAGTGACCCTAAAATGACCAAGACGTGTAACCCAAGACAACATCTAAACGTGTGAGGCAAGAAAGGTTTAGTAAAGGCAAAGACTTGGTACTAAAGAGAAGGTTTAGGCAAGAAAGAGGAGATGCCTTGGTATATTCAATCAAGGAAGCTTCCTGGAAAGAGCTGAGGTGTGGATAACCTTATTCACTCACCAAAAGAAGAAAGGAAGGGAAAGGAGTCGTTTTTGGTTAAGGTTTATGGATAAGGAACCTTATCCATTCGCCCAAAAGCAAAGGAAGAGCCTTTTCATCCTGTCCAAACGTGTGGAGGCTCTGAGCCACAAGATTCAAATTAACCAGCCTGGTTACCTTGACTTCACATGCTTATTCCTTAGGGTTTTAATCTGTATAGCCTTCCATCTCTCTCTATATAAACTAATCTCTGTCAAGTGTAATATTCAAGGGAGTAAGGGGGAAAACCCCTCTCCACTTCTAAATAGTAAAGCTTGTGTTCTTGGATCGAAATCCCTCTTAGTCTACCCCTTTCTTAGTCTATTTAATCTCTCTAAGTCTCTCTTAATCTCTGATTCTGATTCAAGTAAACACAAGTAAACCAGAACCCTTTTCCTTTATTATTTCGAGTTCATCATTGCCTTAAAGGCTTGTTCATCACACAAAAACTCAGATTCATATACTCTGGTAAAATCCAACATGGTATCAGAGCCAGGTTCATCAGAACTTGGTGTCTAGCTTCCGAAAAGATCAAGGCTTTCTCTCATGCCATTCAAACCCATAAAGTCACCTTCTTTCCAGCAGGTTCAACCTCTACAAGAAAGTGTTCATTCTGAAAGCGCAGAAAGTGTTCTTGAAGTCTCATGCTTTCTCATACCGTCCAGAAGAAGGGAGAGCCTCAGATTCAGATGTTATGGAGTGGATTAGCTACCCTCTTCATCAAATCAAGTATAGCCGTGTTCTTATTCTAAGACCAGGAAGAAAGGTGTAAGCTTTCACCTTGGTACTGGTGGGGGTGACCAAATTATGAATAAAGGTGGGGACTTTGAGGATGGAGAGTGCAAGGGAAGGTCCATGGAAGAAGGAGGTGTTGGGTCGCAACCAAGAGCTCCTAGTCTTACCATGAATCAAAGGTGGTCAAGGAACTAACACTTGTTCCTTGTTTGTAAGAACCTATTGTCCCTTGTTATAAAGTTTGATCCTTTATGAACTGAATGTGTTGAGTGATTTGTTTGAAACCTGAGGATGTTTAAAGATTGCTAGGTATGAATGTTTAGAATCTATCCCAGGATATTTAGATGACTCGTTTTGAATGTTTGAGTGTTTAAAGTGCTTACTCCAGTTCTAAATGTTGCTTGACATGATATTAGATAGTATTTTCTAAATCTACTTGCATACACGAAAAAGAAACTGATTAAAGTACAGCAGTTGCGTCTGGTATTTGGAAATGGCATTGATGCTTAGTCTCTATTCTAATGAATGTCTTCCTAGGATGATAGATAGTTGTATCAAATCCGGATTGCATTCATAAAGTAAATAGATTAAGGCTGTTACATACTATTGTCATTGGGGCGGCCTTAAGGTTGAGAAACCTAGACTAAAGTCTAAGGTCGTTTAGGGCAAGGAATGGTTGCCTAAGTGCTTTGTGATAGAATTTAGAGAGTGGTAAGCTTGCATTAGATGGATCTCAACGATAATGAGATGATGTTTAAGTGCAAAGCTTGTGACATTGGTGATCAAACTTGATGATTAGTCAAGGTTTGATCCGAATGGAAGTGTGTCTTATCTTGTTTTGAGTTTGAGTATTGTTTCAGGTTCACAAGGAGTGTGCTTTGTTCAGTACATATCCAAGACAAAGGAATGCTTGGTCCATTGTGTGGAGCAATGGGAAGGTTCTTGGTGTAGTAGCCGGTTATAAGAAGCACACGCCATGAAGGTTGTTGAGCTCCTGGTTAAAGGCACACAAGATGAAGAAGTTCACTACCAAAGTCATGAGGAAGGCCGGTGATCCATGGGTACTTGAAGCTGAAGACATGGACGTGGACCAGTGGTTTAAGCGCAGCTGTTGGGGTGGTGTTCTCCTGGTTTGGATGCTCATTCAGGCTCACTTTCAAGCTTGAACCTAGACTCAATTCAAGCTTGAGGTGGGGACTTGAGTGAGCTACCTGATGATCTAATTTCAAGACCAGTTTCCTCCTCACCATTGCACCAAGAAGAGAAGATGAAGCCTTCCGGGTTTTGATGAACTGCTAGGATGCTCTCTGGAATAGATGAAGTGATTAAGAGGGATAAGCCTTGCAAACAAAGAATCAGAGACTCAATTTGTTTCAAGGGATGTGGATTGAAGTGGGACACATAAGGGATGGCTCTCCAACTGATACTCCAAGAGTATCTGATCCAGATATGACACACTGAAACAGAAACTCCAAGGCTGGATATTACACACCAGCAATCTGGATATTACACACCATAACTCTAAATCTCGCCTAAGACAAGAGAGAAGAGAAAATAGGGTTTTTGATAAAATATTGCTTACTCTCTTATTCATTTTCGTGCATAATATATAGAGAGAGTGCCTTACATGCAATGTTAACTTGAAGAGATACAATGAGACTTATAAGAGATGAGATGGAGGCAAAGAAGATAGTGTGGTGTGAAGGATCTTGTGCAACGAGTATGGAGAAGGCTGTGGACATCTTTTGAGTGTGCAAGAGACTGAGGAACATCAAGGAGAAGTCTAAGGAATAACTTAGGAAGCTTTGGTGAAGAGTAGGGATCAAATGGGCAGTGTTTGGGTAAGTTGTACAAATGGTCGTACGACCGTACGGACCAAACTCGACCCAGAAATATTTAGACTCTACCATTTGATCATTGAAGATGAGTTTGAGGCTTGGGAAGGTTAGGGCACATCAAGAGATCCTAAAATGACCAATACTTGTAACCTAAGGCAACATCGAAGTGTGTGAGGCAAGAAAAGTTTAGGGTTGAATTGAAGATCAAAGACTTGGGTGTAAAAAAAGGGTTTAGGCGACCAAAGGAAGATGCCTTTGGTATATTCGGCCAAGGGGAGCTTCCAAGAAGGTGCTGAGGTTTGGATGAGGTTATCCACTTCCCATAAAGCAAAGGAAGAACCTTATCCACTCCCAAAAGCAAAGGAAGAGCACCAGCCATGGACAGCCTGTCCTAGCATGTGTGCATTCTCAGCCTAGTATTTTGAATTAGTCTTGTTGACCTCACATGCTTAGGTTTAGACCAGAAATTCCTCTCCTCTCTATATATGTGTATCATTGTCGAGTTGTATCTCTCAAGGGAGTAAGGGGGAAAACCCCTCTCCACTTCTAAATAATAAAGCTTGTGGTCTTGGATCGAAATCCCTCATAGTCTACCCCTTTCTTAGTCTCTTTAATCTCTCTAAGTCTCTCTTAATCTCTGATTCTGATTCAAGTAAACACAAGTAAACCAGAACCCTTTCTCTTCATCATTTCGAGTTCATCCTTGCCTTAAAGGCTTTTTCATCACACACAAACCCAAATTCATATACTCTGGTGAAAATCCAACATGGTATCAGAGCCAGGTTCATCAGAACTTGGTGTCTAGCTTCCGCAAAGATCAAGCCTTTCTCTCATGCAATCAAAACTAAGAAAGTCACCTCCTTTCCATCCGGTTCAACCTCTACAAGAAAGTGTTCATCCGGAAAGTCCAGAAGGTGTTCTTGAAGTCTCATGCTTTCTCATACCGTCCAGAAGAAAGGAGAGCCTCAGATCCAGAATTTATGGAGTGGATTAGCTACCATCTTCAAAACAAGTCAAGGCGTGTTCTTATTCAAAGACCAGGAAGAAAGGTGAAAGCTTTCACCTTGTTACTGGTGGGGGTGACCAAAGTATGAAGAAAGATGTGGACTTTAGGCATGGAGAGTCCAAGGGAAGGTCCATGGAGAAAGGAGGTGTTTGAATATCGATCAATACCCCCTGATCTTGCCATGAATCAAAGGTGTTCAAGGAACTAACACTAGTTCCTTGTTTGTAAGAACCTACTGTCCCTTGTTATAAAGCTTGATCCTTTATTAACTGAATGTGTTGTGTGATGTGTTTGAGACCTGAGGATGTGTTAAGATTGCTAGATATGAATGTTTACATGACTCGTTTTGAATGGTTGAGTGTTTAAAGTGCTTACTCCAGTTCTAAATGTTGCTTGAGATGATATTAGATATCATGTTCTGAATCTGCTTGCTTACATGAATAGAACTGATTAAAGTGAAGCATTTGGGTCTGGTGTTTGGAAATGACATTGATGCTTAGTCTCTATTCTAATGAATGTCTTGCTAGGATGATAGATAGGTGTATCTAATCCAGATTGCATTCATGAAGTAAATAGGTTAAGGCTGTTGCATACTCTTGTCATTGGGGCTGCCTTAAGGTTGAGATACCTAGACTAATGTCTAAGGGTCGTTTAAGTCAGCGAATGTTTGCCTAAGTGCTTTATGATAGCATTTAGAGAGTGGTAAGCTTGCATTAGATGGATCTCAAGGATGATGAGATGCTGTCTAAGTGCAAAGATTGTGACATTGGTGATCAAACTTGATGATTAGTCAAGGTTTGATCCCAATGCAAGTGTGTCTTATCTTGTTTGGATTTTGAGTGTTGTTTCAGGTTCACAGGGAGTGTGCTTTGTTCAGTACATATCCAACACAAGAGGAAGATGTGGTCCATTGTGTGGAGCAATGGGAAGGTTCTTAGTGTAGTAGCCGGTTATAAGAAGTGCAGGCCATGAAGTTTGTTGAGCTCCTGGGTCAAGGCACACAAGAAAAGAAGGTCACCACCAAAGTCATGAGGAAGGCCGGTGATCCATGGGTACTTGAAGCTGAAGACATGGAGGTGGACCAGTGGTTTAAGCGCAGCTGTTGGGGTGGTGTGCTCCTGGTTTGGATGCTCATTCAGGCTCACTTTCAAGCTTGAACCTAGACTCAGTTCAAGCTTGAGGTGGGGACTTGAGTGAGCTACCTGGTGATATAAGTTCAAGACCTGTTTCCTCCTTACCATTACAAGAGAATGAAGATGAAGCTGTGAAGCTATCTGGGTTTAGGCAGTGGCGTGTCTAGACAAGAGGCTACTCAGAGCAGTCTTGGCTGTGTCATGAAGAATGTTACTCTAACAATGCGGTTTCAGGGTTTGAGGTGGTTGTACAGAGCTAGTGAAGACACGAGCATTCCATGAAGATAGCAGAATCAGAAGTGAGGGTGTAATGGTTTTTTAGTCCAAGATCATGAAGCAATCCTTCCAAGCTTTACTTGTTCCACATGGTCAAGCTTGAGGGGGAGTATTGAGAAGCTTCAATGATCTGTGAAGATGGAGTCCTTGGTGGTTATTCAAGAAGAAGAAGCAACCAAGGCAGAGAATGAAGATGGTACTGAATGGAGTTTGTATCTTGGTAATCCGAGCACTTAACCCAACAAGAAGTTGGGTGAAAGGGGGAGAGACCAAGTTCAGTGTGACATGAGTTAGATGAGCTCAAGAAGAGTTAGTGGTGTGCAATGAAAGTCGGTCCAGACTTGCACCACAGTGAGGGCCATGATCTAGAGTTCTTTGTGTCCACCACACTGGTTGAGACACAAAGAATCACTGGACAATCCATAGGCCTTGGAGATCTTACTCTTTTCCTTATCAAGGTTTTATCCCAAAAATGGTTTTCTTTGATAAAGTTTTTAATGAGGAGACTCTTCAAGGTTCCAAGCTTGACTTAGGATCACTAGATTCAAGCTTGAGGGGGAGTGTTAAGTTGAAGAGATACAATGAGACTTATAAGAGATGAGATGGAGGCAAAGAAGATAGTGTGGTGTGAAGGATCTTGTGCAACGAGTATGGAGAAGGCTGTGAACAGCTTCTGAGTGTGCAAGAGACTGAGGAACATCAAGGAGAAGTCTAAGGAAGACCTTGAGAAGCTTTGGTGAAGAGTAGGGATCAAATGGGCAGTGTTTGGGTGAGTTGTACGGATGGCTGTACGACCGTACGGACTGTACAGACCGTACGGATCCATTCAGAACAAACTCGACCCAGAAATATTTAGACTCGACCATTTGATCATTGAAGATGAGTTTGAGGCTTGGGAATGTTAGGTAACATCAAGGGATCCTAAAATGACCAAGACTTGTAACCTAAGGCAACATCAAAGCGTGTGCGGCAAGAAAGGTTTAGGGTTGAAGTGAAATTCAAAGACTTGGTGTAAAGAAAGGGTTTAGGCGACCAAAGGAAGATGCCTTTGGTATAGTGGAGCTTCCAGGAAGGTGCTGAGGTTTGGTTAAGGTTATCCACTTTCCATAAAGCAAAGGAAGAACCTTATCCATAACCTTATCCACTCTCAAAAGCAAAGGAAGAGCACCAGCCATGGACAGCCTATCCAGCCATGAGTGCATTCTCAGCCTAGTATTTTGAATTAGTCTTGTTAACCTCACGTGCTTAGGCTTAGACCAGAAACTCCTATCCTCTCTATATATTTGTATCATTCTCGAGTTTTATCTCTCAAGGGATTAAGGGGGAAAACCCCTCTCCACTTCTAAATAATAAAGCTTGTGTTCTTGGATCGAAATCCCTCTTAGTCTACCGCTTTCTTAGTCTCTTAAATCTCTCTAAGTCTCTCTTAATCTCTTATTCTGATTCAAGTAAACACAAGTAAACCAAAACCCTTTCTCTTCATCATTTCGAGTTCATCCTTGCCTTAAAGGCTTGTTCATCACACACAAACCCAGATTCATATACTCTGGTGAAAATCCAACATGGTATTGAGAAGCTTCAATGATCTGTGAAGATGGAGTCTTTGGTGGTTATTCAAGAAGAAGAAGAAACCAAGGCAGAGAATGAAGATGGTACTGAATGGAGTTTGTATCTTGGTAATCCGCGCACTCCCCAACAAGAAGTTGGGTGAAAGGGGGAGAGACTAAGACCATTGTGACATGAGGTAGATGAGCTCAAGAAGAGTAATTGGTGTGCAATTAAAGTCGGTCAAGACTTGCACCACAGTTAAGGCCATGATCCAGAGTTCTTTGTGTCCACCACACTGGTTGAGACACAAAGAACTCACTGACCAATCCTTAGGCCTTGGAGATCTTACTCTTTTCCATATCAAGGTTTTATCCCAAAAAAGGGTTTTCTTTGATAAGGTTTTTAATGAGGAGACTCTTCAAGGTTCCAAGCTTGACTTAGTATCACTAGAGTCAAGCTTGAGGGGGAGTGTTAACTTGAAGAGGTACACTGAGACTTATAATAGATGAGATGGAGGCAAAGAAGATAGTGTGGTGTCAAGGATCTTGTGCAACAAGTATGGAGAAGGCTGTGGACAGCTTCTGAGTGTGCAAGAGACTGAGGAACATCATGGAGAAGTCTAAGGAAGACCTTGGGAAGCTTTGGTGAAGAGTAGGGATCAAATCGGTAGTGTTTGGGTGAGTTGTACGGATGGCCGTACGATCGTACGGACCAAACTCGACCCAAAAATATTTAGACTCGACCATTTAATCATTGAAGATGAGTTTGAGGCTTGGGAAGGTTAGGGAACATCAAGGGATCCTAAAATGACCAAGACTTGTAACCTAAGGCAACATCAAAGTGTGTGAGGCAAGAAAGGTTTGGGGTTGAAGTGAAGATCAAAGGCTTGGGTGTAAAGAAAGGGTTTAGGCGACTAAAGGAAGATGCCTTTGGTATATTCGGCCAAGGGGAGCTTCCAGGAAGGTGCTGAGGATTGTATAAGGTTATCCACTTCCCATAAAGCAAAGGAATAACCTTATCCATAACCTTATCCACTCCCAAAAGCAAAGGAAGAGCACCAGCCATGGACAGCCTGTCCAACCATGTGTGCATTCTCAGCCTAGTATTTTGAATTAGTCTTGTTGACCTCACATGCTTAGATTTAGACCAGAAACTCCTCTCCTCTCTATATATTTGTATCATTGTCGAGTTGTATCTCTCAAGGGATTAAGGTGGAAAACCCCTCTCCACTTCTAAATAATAAAGCTTGTGTTCTTGGATCGAAGAGTTGGTGTGCAATGAAAGCCGGTCCAGAGTTGCACCACAGTGAGGGCCATGATCCAGAGTTCTTTTTGTCCACCACACTGGTTGAGACACAAAGAACTCACTCGCCAATCCCTAGGCCTTGGAGATCTTACTCTTTTCTTTATCAAGGTTTTATCCCAAAAAAGGTTTTCTTTGATAAGGTTTTTAATGAGGAGACTGTTCAAGGTTCCAATCTTGACTTAGGATCACTAGAGTCAAGCTTTAGGGAGAGTGTTAACTTGAAGAGATACAGTGAGACTTATAAGAGATGAGATGGAGGCAAAGAAGATAGTGTGGTGTGAAGGATCTTGTGCAACGAGTATGGAGAAGGCTGTGGACAGTCTGTCAAACCTTGTGTGCATTCTCAGCCTAGTATTTTGAATAAATCTTTTTGACCTCACATACTTAGGTTTAGACCAGAAACTCCTCTCCTCTCTATATATTTGTATCATTGTCGAGTTGTATCTCTCAAGGGAGTATGGGGGAAAACCCCTCTCCACTTCTAAATAATAAATCTTGTGTTCTTCGATTGAAATCCCTCTTAGTCTACCCCTTTCTTAGTCTCTTTAATCTCTCTAAGTCTCTCTTAATCTCTGATTCTGATTCAAGTAAAAAACAAGTAAACCAGAACCCTTTCTCTTCATCATTTCGAGTTCATCCTTGCCTTAAAGGCTTGTTCATCACACACAAATCCAGATTCATATACTCTGGTGAAAATCCAACATGCAAGACACCTCGAAAACATAAGAAAGGAGTAAAACAAAGGCTCCTCTAGAAAATACAACAAAGACTGAATTTGAAAATGAAATAAAACTTAGAATTATAAAATAGCATAAGCTTTTTTCATGTGTGGTCCGAGATACATCATCTAGGAGATGTGAAAGTAAACTTGTGGCCTCATTAAAAACCTTCCTCCCGAAAACCATGTGGGACAAAACCGGAAGCGAGGAAAAGAGAACACACAATTCTACTTGCCTAGATGATGATCAGCTTGAAGGTGGAATAGATTAACTGGTGATGAGTGTGTCTTGGTTGATCAAGCTTCGACCAAGACAATTCTTCTTGCTTCAGTGTAGTCTTAGGTAACCATCTAATGGCTTCACGGTGTTTCTTCATTTTGGAAAGAGTCATGGGACCTTCTGGAATGACTAAGGCATCTTCATCAGCTAATTGGTTCGTGGTCTCATTGTCTCCATTGATAAGCTGGTCCATGATCATATCATCCCCTCCCTCTTGAAAAAGATTTTTCCTCAAATCTAGTTCATCTGCAACAAAAGGGGCCAAGTTAGTAACATTGAAGTTTGACATCAGATTACACTTACCTTGCAAGCCACTTTGATAGGCATTGTTGCTGATTGGTTTTTCTATGTAGAAGGGACTGATCCATTTGGTTCTCCTTACTCCTGATACACTGAAACAAAACAAATTTACGCATAATATTTTTTCAAAGAGTAAGGGTCTTATTCCAAATTGGGTTTTTCTCAGTTTTGGCTTATGTGCTGCATCTGGAGGTGCTTCTTTGATGATGATGAAGTAAGAGACGTATTGGTGCTTATCCTGGTACAAATCGGGTGGTTTGAACCTCTGTTCTTCCTCACACTTGTTGTTTCTATTTGTATGCTTCCAAGCTTCATAATCTGCACATGGTTCTTTTGCAAAAATAAGTACATCATATCTGTGTAATTATGTATGAATGAACTCTTGAAAACATGATCACTTATCTTATCATGCTCACCTGGTCGCCATAGATAGGTTTGACTGTTCTAAACTCAGAAAAAATCAAATAAAGTACAGACAAGATCACCTGAGTTGTAGAAGCCATAACTATTTCACCTGAGAAGTTTTGGAAATGATTCCAATTTGACGTGATGCCCTGATGAGTTAACTTTCTATTTCAGTTAACATTGCTCCTAAATTCTTTCTGGTTGTTGAGATATGACCCTCGGACCACACCTATATCAAAACTGGTGGCTAGACAGTTCTCAAGGTTCCTTTGTTGCAGTTCCAACTTAGCCAAGGAGTCATCTCTCTGATAATCTTTCTTTTGGAATAGCATAGCACTTAATCTTGTTTGACCAGGACCAATGGCAAGCAAATCAGGTTTCATGCGTTTCTTAGAGTCTAGATAATTACCTTGAGTGCATTGCTTTAAAATCTGCTGGAGACTAATTGTATCTGGTGGCTTCTCTTTGATTTGAGAAGAAGACATGAGTTCTTCCTCTCTTGATCCAGTGATTATTTCACAAATTATTCCTGTTTCTTTCTTATCTCCAGTCATGATTTGATGATCTTTGCAGTAGTACTGAAATTGCTGCATATCTTGTGGCTTCCATATCATGATATGATCAAGAAGCAAGGTCCTTTGGTCAATTCCCAACTCCTTATGATCCCTGATGGTTCTAGCACGAGCAGAGGACATTCCATTGGTAATAAGTATACTGTCATTTGCTCCAGGTCTCCATGAGTAGGTCTGTAACCTTCAGGCAAAATCAGATAGAAGCTTCTCTTGGGAATGATCAAAACCGACAAGTTTTGCAAAATTAGCAATATCATGATGATCATGTGGCCATTTGCTGTGGTTTCTGGCTCGTTGGATCCATGACAGAGCTGGTGACATTCTCCAATTGATTTCATAATGAAATTCTTTCTGAGCTGAGACGTGCAACACCAGTTCTTCAGAGGGGGTAAAATCAACAAAACCAGGTGTTACTGCAGCTGATTCCTTCTCAATCTTGTTCCTGAGATTCCACAGCTATCCTCCAGGCTCAAATACATTATTCTTCATACCCAGTTCGTGTCTTGAAAGCTCCATTGCTCTGGTCTTTTTCCAAACAAAAGAACTGATCATAAAGGTGTAAGTTTATTGAAGAACAGAATGAAGAACAAGAAAGAACAAGAGAGAGAATGTGTGCTTGAGTCAAAAATTAAAGGTGAGAGAGTGAGAATAGGTGTTTACTCGACAGAGAATAATAGAGAGATAGAAGGAGTTTATTTTCCTTAAATTAAAATGAACTGCATACAACTTAATAAATAAGCAAAGGGAGCAGAGAAAGAAAAGAATAGAATAATGGGTTATGGCAGAGGGAAAGTGACATGTCCTGAACGGCTAGAAGCTCTCAACGGATCCCTTGACCATTCAAACCAGTTTGAATTTGAATCTCTCCTTATTCATGTAGTTGAGGCATGTAGTCGACTATATCACAGGACTATGTAACCAGATCTCCTCTTATTCATGTAATCGACTATATCGCAGTGTAGTTGAGGCATGTAGTCGACTATATCACAGGACTATGTCAATGATCCTTATTCAGATCTCTTCTTATTCATGTCAATACTCCCCTTCAAGCTTGACCAAAAGTTTTGATCAATCTTGGAAAACTATGAAGACTTCCCTCATTAAAACCTTAGTATGCAAAACCCATTGGGATAAAAACATACTAAGGAAAGAGTAGAAGCTCCATAGCTAAGGGGATCACGCTTGTGTGATATCAATGAGTCCAAGCTTGGGATAGATGGACTCACACACCTTAGTACTTGCAGCTTTGGTGAAGATGTCGGCTAACTGATCTTCACTCCTTGTATAGCAAGGTAGAATGACTCCTTGGATTATCACTTGTCTCACTTTGTGGCAGTCCACCTCAATGTGTTTAGTTCTCTCATGAAATACTGAGTTTGAGGCTATATGGATAGCAGCTTGGTTGTCGCAATGCATGGTGATTGGTGCAGTGATCTCTATCCCCAAGTCTTTGAGAACCCCTTTGATCCATACTAACTCATTTGTCAGTTTCCTCATGGCTCTATACTCTGCTTCAGCACTTGAGCACGAGACCACCTTTTGCTTCTTGCTCTTCCATGTGACCAGATTGCCTCCTATAAAGGTGCAATAGCCTGTGGTTGATTTTCTATCATTCCTATCTCCTGCCAAATCAGCATCACAATAGCCAACCACTTCTGTGTTGCCATTACAGCCCATCCATACTCCTTGTCCAGGAGCTCCACTGAGGTATTTGAGTATCCTTTCCACCATTTTCCAGTGATGAACCTTTGGCACTTGCAGATGCTGGCTCACCTGGTTCACATCAAAGCAGATATCAGGTCTAGTGATGGTAAAATAGATAAGCTTACCCACTAGTCTTCTATATTGCTTTGGATCATCAAATGGTGTGGCTTCATACTCCCCCTCACGCAACATCTTATAGCCATCTTCTAGTGGAGTCTTGGCTGGTTTCTCTCCAAGCATACCTGCTCCATTCAAAAGGTCAAGTGTGTACTTCCTTTGGGACAAGAAGAGCCCCTCATTAGAGCGGCATACTTCAATTCCAAGGAAGTACTTTAGCTCACCTAAATCCTTGATTTCAAATACAGATTTTAGATAAGCTTTAGTGGTTTGTATACCTTCTTTGTCACTCCCTGTGATGATGATATCATCAACATACGCAAGGATGACTACTATACCTTGTTGGCTGGTGAGAGGGAATAGAGTTTGGTCTGCCTCAGATCGTCTAAACCCTTTTCCATTCAGGGTGGTACTGAGTTTATGATACCAGGCTCTTGGTGATTGCTTTAACCCATAGATAGCCTTCTTGAGTCTCAACACATTGCCTGGTTTCACTAGGTACTCTAGACCAGGGGGAGGTCACATGTAGACTTCATCTTCTAGTTCCCCTTGAAGAAAAGCATTCTTCACATACATTTGCCATAAGTCCACTTCAAGTTGGTAGCAATTGAAATGATGATTCTGATGGTGTGAAGTTTTGCAACTGGTGCAAAGGTATCAAGGTAATCTTCTCCATAAGTTTGAGTGAATCCCCTTCCAACCAGCCTTGTTTTCTTCCTTTCTAGTTTACCATTGGCTAGATACTTGATGGTGAAGATCCACCTACTTGTTACTGCCTTCTTTCCTTTTGGGAGTTCAACCTCATACCAAGTGTCATTGTCTATCATGGCCTGAGTTTCATGACCCACTGATTCCTTCCATTCCTTATCCTTCATTGCTTCTTCATAGGATCTTAGTATGTATTCTTGATCCAAGTTTCTCATGAGGACTTGATGCTCTTCTGGATATTGAGCCAGAGAGCATGTGGCTTGAATGGGATGAGCTACTGCATTTGCATTGTAGTACACCCTTGTGTTCGTCCAGTTAGATGGGGGTTGCCTGATTCTTGTGCTTCTCCTTAATGGCTGCACCTGAGTTTCTTCATCCTCATGGGTTTGTGGTTGAGGCTGCTCCTGGGTTTCTTCTGAGCCATGTTGATGATGATGTATTGTCTCCTCTGGTTCTGGTTGGTTTCCCCCCTCATGATCAAGATGGGTCTCATTTTCAACCGTTCCAGCAGTGTGAGCAGGTCCTTCTCTTGTTTCCTCCCTGGCCTGAGGCTGACTAATACCAAGACTTTCTAGTATGATCCTCAGGTTGTTTTCTCTGTCTGAAGGCGCATGTGAGAGATCCTTCAAGTTATCCCAGCTCTTCTCATCATAGTACCCTTTAGACTCCACAAATTTCACATCCCTTGAGACCATAACTCTCCTAGTTTCTGGTACATAGCACTTGTATCCTTTCTGGTTGGCTGAATAACCAATGAACATTGCTTTGACACTCTTTTCTTCAAGTTTGTTTCTCTGTTCTCCTGGAATCAAGACAAAGCACATACACCCAAACACACGCAAGTGATCAATGGATGGTCTAGTTTTGTTCAATACCTCATAAGGAGAGACATCATGGAGAACCCGTGTGGGTGTGCTATTGATCAGATAGCATGCTGACACCACAGCATCCCCCCAAAACCTCTTTGGAACATTTGTGTGGAACATCATGCTTCTGTCCACCTCCATAAGATGTCTATTCTTTCTCTCATCCACTCCATTTTGTTGTGTGTGTATGGGCAGCTTGTATGATGAATGATTCCATGTTTGGCTAGGTGGTTTTTGAAAGCATGGCTTGTGTACTCCCCACCATTGTCTGACCTAAAAACTTTAATCTTGGCATTGAAGTGATTTGTTATATAGCTTTGAAAGTTCATAAACGCTTCTAACACCCTATCTTTTAATTGAATTAAGGTCAGCCAAGTGTATTTCGATTTCTCGTCAATAAAAGTAACAAAATACTTGTGGTTTTCCCTAGAGACATATGGAGCAGTCCACACATCAGAATGAATTAGATCAAAGCAGTGCTCATAGATAGTTGTTGATTTAGTAAAAATAGACTTGCAATTTTTGCCAAGGATACAAGCTTCACAGCTATCAGTTTTAAAGGAAAGATTAGGTAACATTAAGCTTAAAGCACGAGAATGAGAATGACCTAATCTAGCATGCCATAAAACATTAGAAGCTAAGACAGGAATATAACTAAAAGCACAAGAAATATCAGAACTAAGTTTGGTGTCTTCAAGCAAGTACAACCCTTCCTTGCTCACACCTTTCCAAAGAATCTTACTTGTCTCAATATCCTGAAAATGAACATCATTAGAGTTGAAAATAACTTTGCAATTGAGATCAGTACTAGCCTTTTTAACTGAAAGCAAGTTGGAAGCAAATGTGGGCATATAAAATTCCTTAGAATCCTTATCAAACAATTTCAAGTTCCCTATGCCTCTAATAGGTACTCTATCACCATTAGCAATTACTACACTTCCTAAGGCAGTTTCAATGTTGCTAATAAGACTAGAGTCCTTAATCATGTGATGAGATTCTCTTGAATCAATAATCAATGGTTTATCACTCAATGATTTATTTAAAACATTTCTACTGATGTTACCAGAGTTCGCATTGAGTGCCTTGATAAGGGCCTCAATGTCTGACTTTCGGATGAAGGCCATCATCAGGAGCTGGTTGAGATGTGGCTCCAACTGCATAGGTGGTAGAAACCAGAGCTCTTCCTTCATCATTTGGACGCATAGGCTGAGAGGTTTGCTGAACAGCTTCACTGGCCCTTGCTTGGTTAAATCTTGATGGTGGCCTGAGGTGTGGGTGAAGAATCCAGCACTGGTTCTTCATGTGACCACGGCCCTTGCAATGCTCACAAGTAACTTGCCGGTTCTCTGGTTTGAAGAAGAACTTGTTAGCTGAGGCTTCAGCCTTGTGAGCCATGTTCAAGTCACCTTTTCCACCAAATAGACCCACTGAGCCTTGCTCCTTCTGGATTTGAGTACATACCTCCTCAAGAGTAGGTAACTTGTCTGCCCTTAACAGATGTTTGATGAGGTCATTGTAACCTGGATTGAGAGTGAGGAGTAGACCAAACACCTTGTCTTGCTCACGCCTCTCATTCAGGATGATAGGATCAGTAGTACTTGGCCTCAACATCTCCAGCTCTGCCCAGAGAGCTCTGAACTTACCAAAATGTTGGTTAAAGTCCATATCTTCCTGGTTCAAGCAGTTGATGGCCTTCTTTACTTCAAAGACCCTACTGAGGTTGGATATGTTTCCATATACCTTCTGAAGGGTATCCCACAACTCTTGTGCGGTTTCACAGTATGAGTAGGCCTCCATTATGGGGCCATCAAGTGAGCTCTGGATGATGTTCAGCACCATAAAGTCCTCTTGGATCCATTTGCCTTCATCTGCCACCACAAGCTCCTTGTCGTCTTCTCCTTGAATGGTTTGTTTTGGCGCCTCACCTTGAGTGATATGGGACCATAAACCTCTTCCACTAAGGGAATTCTTGATCAATCTTGACCAGAGAAGGTAGTTCACTCCTTTTAGAGTGATTGGAATCACCACTGCCTTGTTTTGCTCCATTTCGAGTTGCTATTATCCAGTGGGTAAAAGGGTGTTCTTGAGGGTTTTGAAAGAGATTTGGATAGTATTTGGTTTCTGGATATATGTTTAGACAGAAAACAAATAGGAACAAGCTATCTCTTTGTCTCAAGTAAAAACGAGAAGTAAAAGTTGAAGAACAGTTGATGAACTTGCAAGAACAGATCTATTATCCACTGGATAAAAGGATGTTCCTCAAGATCTACAAGAACTGATCGGATGAAAGGAAAGAGGAAGGTGAGTAGAGTAACTTTGCGGAAGAATTTAGAGAGTTTGGGAGCTTAAAGCTCTGATACCATGTAAGTTTATTGAAGAACAGAATGAAGAACAAGGAAGAACAAGAGAGAGAGTGTGTGTTTGATTCGAAAATTAATGGTGAGAGAGTGAGAATATGTGTTTACTCGACAGAGAATAATAGAGAGAGAGAAGGAGTTTATTTTCCTTAAATTAAAATGAACTGCATACAACTTAATAAATAGGCAAAGAGAGCAGAGAAAGAAAAGAATAGAATAATGGGTTCTGGCAGATGGAAAGTGACATGTCCTGAACGGCAAAAAGCTCCCAACGGATCCTTTGACCATTCAAACCAGTTTGAATTTGAAAATCTTCTTATTCATGTAGTTGAGGCATGTAGTCAACTATATCACAGGACTATGTAACCAGATCTCCTCTTATTCATGTAGTCGATTATATCGCAGTGTAGTTGAGGCATGTAGTCGACTATATCACAGGACTATGTCAATGATCCTTATTCAGATCTCTTCTTATTCATGTCAACAAAAGGTACCCAAGAAAGTCTTTTGGAAATCACATGGATCAAAGACAATCAGTTGCATTATTCCTAGATCTGCTTGTGGTTCCTTGGGTGCATTCTCTTCTATCACATCCTGAATGATTGATACCATCACATCCTGGACTGGTTGCTCTTCTTTCAGAATGGTAGATGATGATTCTTTGGCTTGATCTTCTTGAATAGGTGTAGCTGATACCGGTTCTGCTGAATTAAGTTCTGAGATAGTAGTAGCTTGTTCTTGGTGCTGTGATTAAATGAATGAACGTCCAGAGTTGGTCCCTTGGAATTGCTTCTCCACATCCACCATTACTTGTAATAACTTCTTTTTATGTTTCTCACTGAACCATGAATATTTTTCTGTTTTCTCTTTGCTGTAACAGGTTACTGCCTTGCTAGATGAACCAAAAGTACTAGATGGACGTGATCTCTTGCTGTCAGATTGTGTCTAAACCGAGATTGAAGAGTAGAGCTTTGTCTCAGATGGTTGTTTTCTAAGTACTTCCTTGTGGTACTATCTTGGAACATACATTCTACGCATCAAAGCTCTCTACTTAAACCATGTTTCAACTGGTTCTTTTCTGTCAAGTCTTCTGCACTTTACCAATTGATTCCACCAGCTTAAAGCATCACCACAAAACTCAGCAGTAGGCATTTGAACCTTATTTCTCTCAGCATAATTTTTTGACAATTGAAAATCAACTCCATCTTCTCTTCCCACTCCACATATGCTGCAGGATCTGACTTTCCATGGAATGGAGGAATTCGAAATTTCAAATCAGCATGTTTCTTGTTGCTTTCCATCTGATAATACCCTTTTTGTTTGTACTCATCTCTAGAAGATCTTTGGCAGTCTCTGATTTTCCTCAGCTGCTGTGTGTCTTGTTTTAGATTTCCAAATTGATCTTTGAAGAATTGACTCATTCTGGCTGTGAAGTCTTCAAGAATAAGCTTATCTTTCATGCTGAGTTCTCCCTTTTTGCATCCTTCACCCATTGTTACCTGAGATACAAAAGAAAACAGAAACCAGTAACTAGTTCAAAAAGAAACAATCAAACAACTTAGTTAACCAGAAACCGGAAAGAGAAAGAAAAACTGAAACAAACAAGCAAATCAGAAGCACTTCAAGTCGAAATTAAACCATAAACATCTCAGATCATTTTTGAAAGTAAATTACAATCAGGCTGTAATGGAGATAGGTTCGATTCCAGATTCAAACTCAGATTCAGCAAGCAAATCAGAAAAGATCAAAGCAATAGTAACAGAAACAAATTGAATACTTTTAACCTTAATCAGAATCAGATTGTCACAACAGATCGAAAATTTTTCTATCAAGAATATGAAGAGTCTAAACTGGAGAACAAGATCAAAGAATCCTATTCTATCAGTTTTCGAATACAAACACAGAGATTTACTGATTTTCAGACTGAATATGAAGAGTCAATTTCGAAAATCAGAGAATAAGAACACTTCCCTTCCAGAGTTGCTCTGATACCACCTGCTGAACTCCTAGGATATTCTCTGGAATAGATGAAGTGATTAAGAGGGATAAGCCTTGGAAACAAAGAATCAGAGACTCTATTTGTTTCAAGGGATGTGGATTGAAGTGGGACACAGAAGGGATGGCTCTCCAACTGATACTCCAAGAGGATCTGATCCAGATATGACACACTGAAACAGAAACTCCAAGGTTGGATATTACACACCAGCAATCTGGATATTACATACCAGAACTCCAAACCTCGCCAAAGACAAGAGAGAAGAGAAAATAGGGTGTTTGATAAAATATTGCTTACTCTCTTATTCATTTTCATGCATAATATATAGAGAGAGTGCCTTACATGCAAGACACCTCGAAAACATAAGAAAGGAGTAAAACAAAGGCTCCTCTCGAAAATTCAACAAAGACTGAAGTTTGAAAATGAAATAAAACTTAGAAATATAAAATAGCATAAGGTTTCTTCATGTGTGGTCCGAGATACATCATCTAGGAGATGTGAAAGTAAACTTGTGGCCTCATTAAAAACCTTCCTCCAGAAAACCACGTCGGACAAAACCGGAAGCGAGGAAAAGAGCACACACAATCCTACTTGCCTAGATGATGATCAGCTTGAAGGTGGAATAGATTGATTGGTGATGAGTGTGTCTTGGTTGATCAAGCTTCGACCAAGACAATTCTTCTTGCTTCAGTGTAGTCTTAAGTAACCATCTAATGGCTTCATGGTGTTTCTTCATTTTGGAACAAGTCATGGGATCTTCTGGAATGACTAAGCCATCTTCATCAGCTGGTTGGTTCATGGTCTCATTGTCTCCATTGATAAACTGGTCCATGATCATATTAGGTTTAGCCATTGGCAAGGACACACAAGAAGGTCACTCTATCAATGCGGCTTCTAAAGTGAGGTGGTTGAAGAGAAGACTGAGGCATCTACCAGCATTCCATTGACGATGGGGAGTTCAAGAAAAGAGTGTGCAGTGGTGTGTTGATCAAGATGATGAAGATGTTTGGGTCTTCCTAAAGACTCAGTCCCAAGATTGAGGGGGAGTATTGAGAAGCTTCAATGATCTGTGAAGATGGTTTCCTTGGTGCTTATTCAAGAAGAAGAAGAAGCAACCAAGGCAGAGAAAAAAGATGGTACTGAATGGAGTTTGTATCTTGGTAATCCGAGCACTTAACCCAACTAGAAGTTGGGTGAAAGGGGAGAGACCAAGACCAGTGTGCAGTGAGCTAGATGAGCTCAAGAAGTTTTAGTGGTGAGCAATCCAAGTCGGATTAGCTTACACCACAATAAGGCCATGATCCAGAGTTCTTTGTGTCCACCACACTGGTTGAGACACAAAGAACTCACTGGCCAATTCCTTGGCCATGGAGATCTTACTCTTTTCCTTATCAAGGTTTTATGACAAAAAGGATTTTCTTTGATAAGGTTTTTAATGAGGAGACTCTTCAAGGCTCAAAGCTTGAATTAGGATCACTAGAGTCAAGCTTGAGGGAGAGTGTTAACTTGAAGAGATACAATGAAACTTATGAGAGATGATATGGATGCAAAGAAGATAGTGTGGTGTGAAGTGTTACCTTGAAGAGATGACAATGAATGAGTTAAGAGATGAGATGGAGTGAAAGAAGATTGATGGTGTGAAGGATCTTGTGAAACGAGTATGGAGAAGGCTGTGGACAGCTTCTAAGTGTAAAAGAGGCTATGAAACATTAAGGAAAAGTTTAAGGAAGACCTTGGGAAGCTTTAGGGAAGAGAAGGGTTCAAATGGTCCATGTTTGGGTGAGGTGTACGGACTGTACGGATCCGTACGGACCAGACTCGACCCAGAAACATCAAATACTCGACCATTTGATCTTAGAAGATGTTTTGAGTCTTGGGAAGATTCAGGCACATCAAGGGATCCTAAAATGACCAAGACTTGTAACCCAAGGCAACATCCAAACGTGTGAAGCAAGGAAGGTTTAGGGTTTGAAATGAAGATCAAAGACTTGGGTGTAAAGGAAGGGTTTAGGCGACCAAAGGAAGATGCCTTGCTATATTCAGCCAAGGGAGCTTCCAGGAAGATGCTGAGGTTTGGATAAGGTTATCCACTTACCAAAAGCAAAGGAAGAGCTTATGGATAACCTTATCCATTCGCCAAAAGCAAAGGAAGAGCACCAGCTATGGATAGCCTGTCCAAGCATGTGTGCATTCCTAGCCAAATATTTTGAATTAGTCTTGTTGACCTCACATGCTTAGGTTTAGACCAGAAACTAATCTCCTCTCTATATATACTGTCTCTTGTCAAGTGTAATCAATTAAGGGAGTAAGGGGGATTTCCCCTCTCTACTTCATAATAGAAAATCTTGTAGTTCTTGGATCGAATCCCTCTTAGTCTACCCCTTTCTCAGTCTCTTTAATCTCTCTAAGTCTCCTTTATTATCTGATTCTGATTCAAGTTCATACAAGCAAACCAAAACCCTTCACACCTTCATTCCGAGTTCATATCAGCCTTATAGGCTTGTTCATCACACACAAACCCAGATCCTTATATTCTGGTGAAAATCCAACATGGTATCAGAGGCAGGTTCATCAAAACTTGGTGTCTAGCTTCCGCAAAGATCTAGCCTTTCTCTCATGCCATTCAAACCCAGAAAGTCACCTCCTTTCCAGCCGGTTCAACCTCTACAAGAAGGTGTTCATCCGGAAAGCCCAAAAGGTGTTCTTGAAGTTTCATGCTTTCTCATACCGTCCAGAAGAAAGGAGAGCCTCGGATCCAGAATTTATGGAGTGGATTAGCTACCATCTTCAAAACAAGTCCAAGGCGTGTTCTTATTCAAAGACCAGGAAGAAAGGTGAAAACTTTCACCTTGTTACTGGTGGGGGTGACCAAAGTATTAAGAAAGTTGGGGACTTTAGGTATGGAGAGTCCAAGGGAAGGTCCATGGAGAAAGGAGGTGTTTGAATATCGACCAATACCCCCTGATCTTGCCATGAATCAAAGGTGTTCAAGGAACTAACACTAGTTCCTTGTTTGTAAGAACCTACTATCCCTTGTTATAAAGCTTGATCCTTTATTAACTGAATGTGTTGTGTGATGTGTTTGAGACCTGAGGATTTGTTAAGATTGCTAGATATGAATGTTTAGAATCTATCCCAGGATGTTTAGATGACTCGTTTTGAATGGTTGAGTGTTTAAAGTGCTTACTCCAGTTCTAAATGTTGCTTGAGATGATATTAGATATCATGTTCTAAATCTGCATGCTTACATGAATAGAACTGATTAAAGTGAAGCATTTGGGTCTGGTGTTTGGAAATGACATTGATGCTTAGTCTCTATTCTAATGAATGTCTTGCTAGGATGATAGATAGGTTTATCTAATCCGGATTGCATTCATGAAGTAAATAGGTTAAGGCTGTTGCATACTCTTGTCATTGGGGCTGCCTTAAGGTTGAGATACCTAGACTAATGTCTAAGGGTCGTTTAAGTCATGGAATGTTTGCCTAAGTGCTATGTGATAGCATTTAGTGAGTGGTAAGCTTGCATTAGATGGATCTCAAGGATGATGAGATGCTGTCTAAGTGCAAAGCTTGTGACATTGGTGATCAAACTTGATGATTAGTCAAGGTTTTATCCCAATGCAAGTGTGTCTTATCTTGTTTGGATTTTGAGTGTTGTTTCAGGTTCACAGGGAGTGTGCTTTGTTCAGTACCTATCCAAGACAAGAGGAAGATGTGGTCCATTGTGTGGAGCAATGGGAAGGTTCTTGGTGTAGTAGCCGGTTATAAGAAGTGCAGGCCATGAAGTTTGTTGAGCTCCTGGGTCAAGGCACACAAGAAGAAGAAGGTCACCACCAAAGTCTTGAAGAAGGCCGATGATCCATGGGTACTTGAAGCTGAAGACATGGAGGTGGACCAGTGGTTTAAGCGCAGCTGTTGGGGTGGTGTGCTCCTGGTTTGGATGCTCATTCAGGCTCACTTTCAAGCTTGAACCTAGACTCAATTCAAGCTTGAGATGGGGACTTGAGTCAGCTACCTGGTGATCTAAGTTCAAGACCTGTTTCCTCCTTACCATTACAAGAGAATGAAGATGAAGCTATGAAGCTATCCGGGTTTAGGCAATGGCGTGTCTAGACAAGAGGTTATTCAGAGCAGTCTTGGCTGTGTCATGAAAAAGGTTACTCTAGCAATGCGGCTTTAGCGTTTGAGGTGGTTGTAGAGAGCTTATGAAGACACTAGCATTCCATGAAGATAGCAGAATCAGAAGTGAGGGTGTAATGGTTTGTAGTTCAAGATCATGAAGCAATCCTTCCAAAATTGACTTGTTCCACATGGTCAAGCTTGTGGGGGAGTATTGAGAAGCTTTAATGATCTGTGAAGATGGAGTACTTGGTGGTTATTCAAGTGAAGAAGCAACCAAGTCAGAGAATGAAGATGGTACTCAATGGAGTGTGTATCTAGGCCTTGGAGATCTTACTCTTTTCCTTATCAAGGTTTTATCCCAAAAAGGGTTTTCTTTGATAAGGTTTCTAATGAGGAGACTATTCAAGGTTCCAAGCTTCACTTAGGATCACTAGAGTCAAGCTTGAGGGGGAGTGTTAACTTGAAGAGATGACAATGAATAAGTTAAGAGATGAGATAGAGTGTGAAGGATCTTGTGCAACGAGTATGGAGAAGGCTGTGGACAGCTTCTAAGTGTACAAGATGCTATGAAACATCAAGGAGAAGTCTAAGGAAGACCTTGGTAAGCTTTCAGGAGGAGAAGGGTTCAAATGGTCCATGTTTGGGTGAGGTGTATGGACTGTACGGATCCGTACATACCAGACTCGACCCAGAAACATCAAATACGCGACCATTTGATCTTAGAAGATGTTTTGAGTCTTGGGAAGATTAGGGCACATCAAGGGATCCTAAAATAAACAAGACTTGTAACCCAAGGCAACATTCAAACGTGTGAAGCAAGGAAGGTTTAGGGTTTGAAGTGAAGATCAAAGACTTGGGTATAAAGGAAGGGCTTAGGCGACCAAAGGAAGATGCCTTGGTATATTCGGCCAAGGGAGCTTCCAGGAAGGTGCTGAGGTTTGGATAAGGTGATCCACTTACCAAAAGCAAAGGAAGAGCTTATGGATAACCTTATCCATTCGCCAAAAGCAAAGGAAGAGCACCAGCTATGGACAGCCTTTCCAAGCATGTGTGCACTCTTGGCCAAGTATTTTGAATTAGTCTTGTTGACCACACATGCTTAGGTTTAGACCAGAAACTCATCTCCTCTCTATATATACTGTCTCTTGTCGATTGTAATCAACTAAGGGAGTAAGGGGGATTTCCAATGTCCACTTCATAATAGAAAAGCTTGTAGTTCTTGGATTGAATCCCTCTTAGTCTACCCCTTTCTTAGTCTCTTTAATCTCTCTAAGTCTCCTTTATTCTCTGATTCTGATTCAAGTTCATACAAGCAAACCAGAACCCTTCTCACCTTCATTCCGAGTTCTTATAAGCCTTAGAGGCTTGTTCATCACACACAAACTCAGATCCTTATACTCTGGTGAAAATCCAACATGAAGGATCTTGTCCAACGAGTATGGAGAAGTCTGTGGACAGCTTCTGAGTGTGCAAGAGACTGAGCAACATCAAGGAGAAGTCTAAGGAAGACCTTGGGATGCTTTGGGGAAGAGTAGGGATCAAATGGGAAACGTTTGGGTGAGTTGTACGGATGGTCGTATGGGCATACGGACTGTACGGACCGTACAGACTGTACGGACCAAACTCGACCCAGAAACATTTAGACTCGACCATTTGATCCTTGAAGATGGTTTTGAGGCTTGGGAAGGTTAGGGAACATCAAGTTACCCTAAAATGACCAAGACGTGTAACCCAAGACAACATCTAAACGTGTGAGGCAACAAAGGTTTAGGAAATGCAAAGACTTGGAACTAAAGAGAAGGTTTGGGAAAGAAGGAGAAGATGCCTTGGTATATTCGACCAAGGAAGCTTCCTGGAAAGAGCTGAGGTGTGGATAACCTTATCCACTCACCAAAGGAAGAAACGAAGGGAAAGGAGCCGTTTATGGATAAGGTTTATGGATAAGGAACGTTATCCATCCGCCCAAAAGCAAAGGAAGAGCCTTTCCAGCCTGTCCAAACGTGTGGAGCCTCTGAGCCACAAGATTTAAATTAACCAGCCTGGTTACCTTAACTTCACATGCTTATTCCTTTGGGTTTTAATCCGTGTAGCCTTCCATCTCTCTCTATATAAACTAATCTTTGTCAAGTGTAATATTCAAGGGAGTAAGGGGGAAAACCCCTCTCCACCTCTAAATAAGAAAGCTTCTGTTCTTGGATCGAAATCCCTCTTAGTCTACCCCTTTCTTAGTCTCTTTAATCTCTCTAAGTCTCTCTTAATCTCTGATTCTGATTCAAGTAAACACAAGTAAACCAGAACCCTTTCTCTTCATCATTTCGAGTTCATCATTGCCTTAAAGGCTTGTTCATCACATACAAACCCAGATCCATATACTCTGGTAAAATCCAACAATCCAGAGGTGTTGTAGGCTTAAAACCATACACAATCTCAAAAGCTGAGAGCTTAGTAGCAGAATGTGGAACTTGGTTGTAAGCAAACTCAATGAAAGGTAGACAATCAAGCCAATTCCTCAAGTTCTTACCAATTGTGGCCCTCAGTAGAGTGGAAAGTGTGCGGTTCACAACCTCAATATGACCATCAGTTTGTGGATGGAAGGTTGTGGAGAAGAGTAGCTTAGT
This sequence comes from Moricandia arvensis, assembly GCA_905132765.1. Classification (NCBI taxonomy): domain Eukaryota; kingdom Viridiplantae; phylum Streptophyta; class Magnoliopsida; order Brassicales; family Brassicaceae; genus Moricandia; species Moricandia arvensis. The sequence continues at coordinate 17,146 of CAJHQP010003870.1, read as the reverse complement.
TCCCAGTGTCCTCCAAAGGGTTCTCCAAAAGTGACTCAAGGACTTGGTGTCTCGATCAGAAACAATAGTTATTGGGATGCCATGAAGCTTTACCACTTCCTTGAAGAATAAGTCAGCAGTTTGGGATGCATCATTGGTTTTGTTGAAAGGAATGAAGTGTGCTATCTTAGAGAACCTATCTACTACCACAAAGATGGAATCCTTGTTTCTGATCTTTGGCAATCCTAGAACAAAATCCATAGAAATGTCTACCCAAGGTAGGTCAGGGATAGGCAAAGGAATGTATAATCCATGAGGATGTGACCTGGATTTTTCCTTGAGACAAATGATGCACCTTGCACAGAGCCTCTCTACATCTCTTCTCAAGTTTTGCCAGAAGAAATACTCAGCTACAATTCTTAATGTCTTATCTCGGCTAAAATGTCCCATGAGACCTCCTCCATGTGCCTCTCTCAGGATCAGGTCACGCATTGACCCTTGTGGAATACATAGTCACTTGTCCTTGAAAAGGAACTCATCTTGCTGAAAGAAGGACACAAATGCTCCTTGTCTACACTGCTTGAAGATGTGTCCAAAGTCAGGATCCCCTCCATACTGATCCTTGATGTGTTCAAAACCCATAACTTTAGCCTCCATCAGTGATATAAGCGCATGCCTCGTGGATAAGGCATCAGCTACAATGTTCTCCTTCCCCTTCTTGTACTTGATCACATAGGGAAATGATTCTACAAACTCTAACCAATTAGCATGCCTCTTCTTCAAAGTGGTTTGCCCCCTCAGGTACTTGAGTGTCTCATGGTCAGTGTGGATCACAAACTCCTTGGATAAGAGGTAGTGTTGCCAAGTCTCTAGTGACCTCAATAAAGCATACAGTTCCTTGTCATAGGTGGGGTAGTTGAGGGTTGCTCCATGTAGCTTCTCACTGAAGAATGCTACTGGTTTTCCTCCTTGAGTTAACACAGCTCCCACACCTGTTCCTGAGGCATCACATTCAATCTTCAAAAGTTTTGTCAAAGTTAGGCAAAACCAAAACAAGAGCATTAGTTAAGCTTGTTTTAAGTTTTTGAAAAGCTTCGTCCTGTTCAGTTCCCCATTTGAAGGCAACATCTTTCTTGATTACTGATGTCAATGGGGCGGCTATGGTGCTGAAGTCTTTGACGAACCTCCTATAGAAACTGGCCAAACCATGGAAACTCCTCACATGGCCGATGGTTGTTGGGGTAGGCCAATCTTGCACTGCTTTGATCTTCTCTTCATCTACTTTCAGTCCCTGTGAACTAACAACAAAGCCAAGGAATACTAGTTGATCAGCGCAAAAGGTACACTTTTTAAGGTTAGCATATAGATGTTCTAGGCGCAGTGTTTCCAAAACCTTTTCAAGATGTTTAAGATGATCTTCTAAGCTAGTGCTATAGATTAAGATATCATCAAAGTAAACAACTACAAACTTACAGATGTATGCCCTTAAGACATGGTTCATGAGGTGCATGAAGGTGCTTGGGGCATTGGTGAGACCAAATGGCATGACTAGCCACTCATAGAGTCCTCTTTTGATTTTGAAAGCAGTCTTCCACTCATCACCTTCCTTCATTATGACCTGGTGGTAACCACTCTTCAAATCTATCTTGGAAAAGATAGTGGCACCACTACGTTCATCCAGCATGTCATCAAGCCTTGGTATTGGGTGTCTATTCTTGATGGTTATGTTGTTGATGGCACGGCAGTCCACGCACATCCTCCAAGTTCCATCTTTCTTTGGTACCAATAGAACAAGAACAACACAATGGCTTAGACTCTCCCTGATGTATCCTTTGTCCATCAAGTCTTGCACCTTCTTCTCTAGTTCTTTGGCTTCCTCCGGGTTCACCCTATAGGCTGGCCGGTTTGGTAATGGAGCTCCTAGGATGAGATCAATCTGGTGTTCTATTCCTCTAATAGGTGGTAAATTAGTGGGTATGTCTTCCGAGAATAGGTCTTGGAACTTCTCAATGAGTTGGACTATGGATGGGGGAAGTTCTTTTTCCTCATAACCTGTTAACACACATTCCTTAAATATCATTAGTAGTACCTGTGTTTTACACTCTAATGATTTTAAAAATTGTTGGGAAGTGATGTAAAGGTTAGCCTTACTTGCCTTGTTACCTTTATCCATCTTCTTTTGCATGTCTAGAACTTGATGTGGAGTCAAAGGAGCAAGGTTGTGCTTGCGGTTGTTGTGAGTGAAGTTGTAGAAGTTGGTGCGGCCATTGTGGATGGTCTCCTTGTCAAATGAACAAGGTCTCCCCAGCAGTAGATGTCCAGCTTGCATAGGAACAACATAACAAGTCACCTGATCAGCATATCGGCCTATGCTGAATGGGATCACCACTTGTTCACCAATCTTCAACTCAGTCTCATAATTTAACCATTTGAGCCGAAATGGTTTTGGATGCTTGGTCTTCTTGAGACCTAGCTTGTCAACCAAGTACTTGCTAGCAACATTAGTACACGAGCCACCATCAATGATAACGCTGCATACCTTAGAATCTATGGTGCATCTAGTGTGAAAAATGTTTTCCCTTTGAATGGTTTCTGGCTCAAACATAGCACTTAGGGCTCTCCGGGTCACAAGTATCTCTTCCTCATCTGGACAGTCAGTGATCTCTTCATCAGTACCAGCCGTTTCTTCTTCAGCCTCTTCTTGAGTCTCATATCCTCCATCTTATCTGAGGACCATTACTCTCTCGTTAGGACAGTCTCGAGCATAATGTCCTTTCCCTTGACATTTGTAGCAAGTAATGTCACGGTTCCTAGGTGCAGTAGCCTTCCCTTGATCAGTCTTGTTGCTCTTGGAAGTCTCTAGTGCTGGATTCTTCTTGAACCGGCTCTCCACCTCAATGGACTTGCCTTTGTCATTGTTCTTTTGTACTGGTGGTGTCCAAGTACTCTTGCCTCTACTGGTGGCTATGGTCTTTCCTCTTGATGTGTTGTTCGGCTTGAATAGCATAGTGCAACAAGTCATGGAAGTGTTCATAGTTCTGCCTCTCCACCTTTCTTGTGATCCGGTCTTGTAAAGCATCTAGGAATTGCACCATCAAAGTCTCCTCAGAGTTTGTACTTCCAAACGGTTCCTGAGTGCATCAAACTCCTCATAGTATTCCTCCACTGACTTGTTCCCTTGAGTGAGCTTCCTGAACCTCTTTTGCAAGTCTCTGTAGTAGTAACTTGGCACAAATCTCTTCCTCAGTAAGGCCTGTTAGATTTTCAGAGTGAGGACTCGTGTGTGTGAAGAGCAGATGAACAATCCCCTTTGGGGCAAGAGAGAACACGAAATGGTGAAGAGAGTGGATCTGGTTCACTTAGTGTTTAATTGAACCAGAAACAGAGATTAGGAGAAACTTAGAGAGATTTGAGAGGTTAAGAAAGGGAAAGACTAAGAGAGACTGATTCAAGAACACTAAGCTTTGTTTATAGAAGTGGAGAGGGGAAATCCCCCTTACTCCCTTAATGATTACACTCGATAGAGATGTGAATATATAGAGAGAGATGGATACATTAGGGTTTACAAAATAATCAACAAAGCATGTGGAGTCAAAGGGAATAGGCTCCTTGGTTTCAATTGTGTGGACAGAGCTCTCCACACGTTTTGGGACAGCCTGGAACCGGAGGAGCTCGCCTATGTAAAGCTTGGCCGAGAATGAGCCAGCAAGGACATTGAACATATCCAGAGATCTGTCTAGGTTCATGCCCCTTCCTTTGGTGAGTGGATAAGGTTGTGGATAAGGTTCTTCCTTTCTCGAAAGCATCCTTGCTCTTCCTTTGGTAGATGAAATATACTCAGCACCTTTTCATCTCGCCTAAACCTCCCTTGGATCCCAAGTCTTTGCTCACAACCCTAAACCTTCTTGAAGCTTTGTTTACAAGTCTTGTGCTTTCTTAGGGTTGTACGGCCATAGAGGATCAACCCGGTCCGTAAACATTGTACCCTAAGTTTGCACAAGACCTAAAACCTCTTTTATGCTCAAATGGTTGAGTATATATGATTTGGGTCGGGTCTGGTCCGTACGGTCACAGTCCGTACGACCGTACGGCCATCCATACAACTCACCCAAATCTCGACCATATGATCTCTTCTCTTCACCAAAGCTTCCCAAGGTCCTTCTTGATCTTCCTCAATGTGTTTCAGAGATCCTTGCACACTTATAAGCTTCCCACAGCCTTCTCCATTCTTATTGCACAAGTTCTCTTCACATAACATCTCCTTTGCTCCATCTCATCTCTCATAAGATCATTTGTCTCTCTTCAAGTTAACACTCCCCCTCAAGCTTGACTCTAGTGATCCTAAGTCAAGCTTGGAACCTTGAAGAGTCTCCTCATTAAAAACCTTATCAAAGAAAACCCTTTTGGGATAAAACCTCGATAAGGAAAAGAGTAAGACCTTCAAGTCCTAGGGATTGGCTAGTGGGTCTTTGTGTCTTGGATCATTGTGATGGACACAAAGATCATGGATCATGGCCTCATTGTGGTGCAAGTCTGGACCGACTCTTATTACACACCACTAACTCTTCTTGAGCTCATCTAGCTCACTCCACACTGATCTTGGTCTCTCCCCCTTTCACCCAAAATCTTGTTGGGTTAAGTGCTCGGATGACCAGATACTAACTCAGCCTTGGTTGCTTCTTCTTCTTGAATAACCACCAAGGATCTTCTCTTCACAGATCATTGAAGATTCTCAATACTCCCCCTCAAGCTTGGGACTGAGTCTTTAGGAAGACCCAAGCTTGAACGGATGATAGCTTCATGATCCTAACCATCACACCACTACACACTTTCTTCTTGAACTCGCCATATTGAATGGAATGCTGGTAGATGCCTCAGTCTTCTCTTCAACCACCTCTCTTCAGAAGCCGCATTGATAAGGTAACCTTCTTCTTCACACATCCAAGAGTACTCTGAACACTCTCTTGTCTAGCCTTGTCAATGAGTAAACCCGGATGGCTTCATCTTCTGTTCTTGTTGAAATGGTGAGAAGGAACCATCTCTTGAACTTAGATCATCAGGTAGCTCACTCAATTGTGAATGCCCTCATATCATCCCAAAGAACAATAGGACCACGTCTAAGCCTTCTCCTCTCTGAAACACTCCTTGGATGCTTCTTTGGTTGATGGGAGGATAGATCCTTGCAAGAACCAATCAGAGACTCAAGTTCTTCAAGGCTGTGGATTGAATGGTGACACAAGAGGGATCAGAGGTCACTTGATACTCCTAGATGACTAGTTCGGATATGACACATCGAGATAGACACCCTTAAGGCTCTGGATATTACACACCAGAAGAACACTTGACAACTAGAGAGAGAGCCGCCAAAGATGAACAAAAGAGTTTGATATTAGATTGCTTAAGTTCTCAAGGGTTTGCGGAAACCCTTAAATAAAGAAACCAAAGAACATGCTCTAGGGTTTCGGAAACTATAACATAAAAACCATAGTCTTAAAATAACATAAGATAAAATAGATAGTCTTCAAGTAGTCTTGGGCCGAGATAGAGCCTAGGTGACTCGTAAGACAAGTCGTTGCCTCATTAAAAACATTCCTTCGGAAAACCTCGTGGGACAAAACCAAAAGCAAGGAAAAGAGCACACACCAAATGTCTTGCCTAAACACTAGCTCAGCTTGATGTAGAGATAGCTTGAACGGTGATCAAGATATCTCGGACCATCAAACCGTGTCCAAGACTTTCTTCTTGTTGGGGATATGAAGTGAGTAATCCTCCAACGGTCTCTTTGAGTTTCTTGGCTCTGGAACGGGTCATGGGACCTTCTGTAATGGTCAAAGCATCATCACCAGGCTGCTGGTATATGGTGGCATCATGTGGCTCGTCTAAGATCTCTTTACCCTCTTTGATAGGCTGTTCCATGATCACATCATCCCCTCCCTCTTGAAAAGGATTTGTCCTCAAATCTGGTTCGTCATCAACAAAAGGAACCAAGTCAGTAACATTGAAGCTATTAAACACATCATACTTACCTTGGAGATCAAGTTTATAGGCATTGTCGTTGATCTTGTGGATGATCTCGAACGGTCCATCAATTCTTGGCATCAGCTTGGACTTCCTCTCGCTGGGGAACCTCTCTTTCCTTAGATGAAGCCAAACCTTGTCACCAACATCAAAGATCTGCACACTCCTTCCCTTGTTGGCTTACTTCTCATAGTACTTAGTTTTCTGTTCAATGTTTTGTCTAGCCTTCTCATGGATTTGCTGGACCATCTCAGCTTTCTTCTTACCATCCAAAATAACTCTTTCACACTCAAGTAAGGGCATTAGATCCAACGGAGAGGTGGGATTGAACCCATAAATAATTTCAAAAGGAGAATACTTAGAAGCAATGCATGGCGTGATTGTGTGCAAATTCACAATGAGGTAAGTAATCTTCCCAAGTTTTCAAGTTCTTTTTGATGAATGCACGCAGGAGGGTTCCTAGAGTCCTATTAACTACCTCAGTTTGCCTATCAGTTTGCGGATGATATGTGGTAGAGAACAAAAACTTAATGCATAGCTTAGACCAAAGAGTCTTCCAAAAGTAACTAAGAAACTTAGTATCTCTATATGAAACTATAGTCCTAGGCATGCCATGTAAACGAACAATCTCCTTAAAGAACAAGTTAGCAACATGCAATGCATCATCAGTCTTATGACAAGCATGTGGTGAGAAGCCCCTAAATCTATCACTAGTGGTTTAGGATTCTAACCAGTAGTGTGTAATGCATTTAGAGAGGTTGCAAGAACAATACCAGAGTTCTCCTTTAGGGCTTTGATGAGAGCATCAAGGTCTGACCTCTTGATATTCTCATCCTGAGTGGTCCTCAAGGTAGACAGAACACTTGTTGCCATGGCTTTGGCTTCACCAGTTGCATTTGAACCAACATGAGAGCGCATGGTTGAGCGCATAGATGGTGTGGATGGTTCTGACGTGTCTGAGGAGAAGTGTGCTCTTGCATCCATGTACTGACTCCTTGGCTCTTTGAACTTGGCAGGATTGAGGTGAAGGTCAAGGATCCAGCACTTGTCCTTCATGTGTCCTTTCTTCTTGCAATGATCACACACCCACACCTTCCTATCATCCTACTTGTAGTATCCCGTGTTAGCTACTGCTACTTCCACCTTGTGTGCCATGGTGAGCTCTCCCTTTCCTTCAAACAAACCCATTGACCCTTGTTCCCTCTGGATTTGAGCACACACTTCATCCAAGGATGGTAGCTTCTCAGCTCTGAGTATGTGCTTAATCAAATCATTGTAGCAAGGGTTAAGGGCCAGGAGCAGTCCAAACACCTTGTCTTGCTCACGCCTTTCATTTAGCACCACTGGATCAGTTGAAGTCGGTCTGAGCATTTCAAACTCAGCCCATAGTGACCTGAACTTCCCAATGAACTGATTGAAGTCCATGTCTTCTTGCTTGAGAGAATTTATGGCTCTCTTCACTTCAAAGATTCTTCTAAGGTCGGAGACATTCCCATACACCTTATACAGAATATCCCATAGTTCCTTAGAGGTTTCACAGTAGGAGTAGGCCTCTAGGATACTTTGGTCTAGAGAGTTTTGGATGGCTGACAACACCAGAAAGTCTTCTTGAACCCATTTGGTTTCATCAACAGCTACAACCTCTCAGCCATCTTTGTTAGAAAATGAAGAACACTGTGAAGAACAAGAGAGATAGTGAATAAACTTGAGATACAATATTTAAAGACATACAAGAGCAGATGAAGACAAGAAGAATAAGAGTTTAATAATGCTGCTTGGTAGCGATAGTGGAGCCTGAAAGTGACAGGACCTAAACAGCTCCTTCTCTCCATAGTAGAACATGTGATCAGATCTATTTTTGAATTTTTGAATCCCACTTGCTTCCAGAAGTCTCCATTGTCTCTCTTGACCAATTAACACTCATCTTGTCAAGTTTAAACCATTTCCTTGCCTTCCAACCCAAGTTAGGTCACTTGCTTGATTGGAAGTCAAGTGTTGTACGGAATGACTTGTATACCAAGTCTGTATGGACCATACTAGGTCAACTCGCCCAAATGCAACTCTTCTCTATGTCTCCATATTTTATTCATGTCTTCATGTCAACACTCACCCTCAAGCTTAACCACAGGATATGGTTAAGCTTGGAACCCATGAAGACATCCCTCATTAAAACCTTTGTGTGCAAAACCCAATGGTATAAAAACACACAAAGGAAAGAGTAGATGCTTCATGGCTAAGGGGATCATGATCTGGCTAAATCTATGAGTCCTAACCTTGGATGGATGAACTCACAGACTTTGGTACTTGCTCCTTCTGTGAAGATATCAGCTATTTGATCCTCACTTCTCGTGTAGCATGGTAAGATGATCTATTGCTCCACTTCTTGTCTTACTTTGTGACAATCCACCTCAATGTGCTTTGTCCTCTCATGAAACACTCAGTTTGATGCTATATGAATAGCTGCTTGATTATCACAGTGCATTGTGATTGGTGTTGTTGTCTCTATACCCAAGTCTTTGAGAAAGTTTCTGATCCAAATGAGCTCACTGGTAAGCTTCCTCATTGCTCTATACTCTGCCTCAGCCTTTGAACATGATACTATCTTCTGCTTCTTTCTCTTCCATGTAACCAGATTTCCTCCAATGAAGGTGCAATACCCTGTTGTAGACATCATGTCCACTCTATCACCAGCCCAATCCGCATCACAGTAACCCACAATCTTTGTGCTCTTGTTATAACCGATCCAGACACCTTGACCCGGAGCTTCTCTCAAATACCTCATGACCCTTTCCACCATGTTCCTATGGTGAACCAAGGAGCTTGCATATGTTGACTGATTTGATTCACAACAAAGCAGATATTCTGTCTTGTGATGGTGAGATAGATCAACTTCCCAATCATTCTTCTATAGAGCTTAACATCTTCAAATGCCCCATCTTCAAACTCCCCCTCACGCAAGACTTTGTACACATCTTCCAGAGGAGTTTTGGCTACTCTACCTCCAAGGGTTCCTGCCTCATTTAAAAGATCAAGAGTGTACTTCCTTTGATATATGAAAAGCCCCTCTTTAGAGCGGCATATTTCAATCCCAAGGAAGTACTTTAACTCACCGAAATCTTTAATGTCAAAAGCAGACTTAAGAAAGAGTTTAGTGGATTTCATACCTTCCTTATCACTCCCTGTGATGATTATGTCATCCACATAAATGAGGATGACAACAATACCTTGCAGACTTGTGAGTGTAAAGAGGGTGTGATCAGCTTCTGATTTTCGAAACCCTTTTCCATTCAAGTTTGAGCTTAGCTTATGGCACCAAGCTCTAGGAGACTGTTTTAGTCCATAAATTGCCTTCTTGAGTCTTAGAACATTCCCTGGCTTGAGTAAATGCTCTAGACCTGAAGGTGGACGCATGTAGACTTCATCCTCTAGTTCTCCATGTAAGAATGCATTCTTTACATCCATCTGCCAAAGATCCCAATCCAAGTTGACTCCTAGAGAGAGGATGATCCTTAGTGTATGTAACTTAGTTACTGGTTCCAAAGTATCATCGTAGTCCTCTCCATATGTTTGGGTAAAGCCTCTTGCAACCAGTCTAGTCTTCTTTCTCTCTGGTTTCCCATTGGCTAGGTACTTGATTGTGAAGATCCATCTACTGGTTACGGCCTTCTTGCAATTTTGAAGTTCGGATTCATACCAATTGTCATTGTCTATCATTGAATACACTTGGTTTAATATTTCATTTTCTAATTTCTTAATTTTATTTATTACTAATGGGTTGTCTAATTGTTTTTCTATTTGATGATATTTTATTTCTTGCTGTATAGTAGTTATGAGGAAGAAGATATCCCACTTTTGATTCCAGTGATTCCAGATTAGCCTGTTCGGACATATGGCAATATCTTCATGATTCTAATCAAACCAGGAGACCAAGATGTAAGAAGCATGATTTGGAATGATTAATCTATGGAAAGTGACCAGGAAGTTGAATAAATCTCATAGTAGTTATGAGGAAGAAGATATCCCACTTTCGATTCCAGTGATTCCAGATTAGCTTGTTCGGACATATGGCAATATCTTCATGATTCTAATCAAACCAGGAGGAACCAAGATGTAAGAAGCATGATTTGGAACCATTAATCAGTGGAAAGTGACCAGGAAGTTGAATAAATCTCATAGGAGTTAAGACAAAGAAGCTATCCCACTTTCTATTCCAATGATTCCAGATTAGCCTGTACGAACATATGGCAATATCTTCATGATTCTAATCAAACCAGGAGGAACAAGGATGTAAGAATCATGATTTGGAACCATTAATCAGTGGAAAGTGACCACAAAGTTGATTAAATCTTATAGGAGTTATGAGGAAAAAGATGTCCCACTTTCTATTCCAGTGATTCTAGATTAGCATGTTCGGACATATGGCAATATCTTCATGATTCTAATCAAACCAGGAGGAACCAAGATGTAACAAGCATTATTTGGAACCATTAATCAGTGTAAATTGACCAGGAAGTTGATTAAATCTTATAGGAGTTATGAGGAAGAAGATATCCCACTTTCTATTGCAGTGATTCTAGATTAGCATGTTCGGACATATGGCAATATCTTCATGATTCTAATCAAACCAGGAGGAACCAAGATGTAAGAAGCATGATTTGGAACCATTAATCGGTGGAAAGTGACCAGGAATTTGAATAAATCTCATAGGAGTTAAGAGGAAGAAGTTATCCCACTTTCTATTCCAGTGATTCCCGATTAGCCTTTTCGAACATATGGCAATATCTTTATGATTATAATCAAACAAGGAGGAACCAAGATGTAAGAAGAATGATTTAGAACCATTAAGCAGTGGAAATTGACCAGAATGTTGAATAAATATCATAGGAGTTATGAGGAAGAACCTATCCCACTTTCTATTCAGGTGAATCCGGATTAGCATGTTCAGACATATGGCAATGTTTTCATAATTCAAATCAAACCAGGAGGAACCAAGATGTAAGAAGCATGATTTGTAACCATTAATATGTGGAAAGTTACCAGGAAGTTGAATAAATCTCATAGGAGTTATGAGGAAGAAGCTATCCCACTTTCTATTCCAGTGATTCAAGATTAGCCTGTTCGGACATATGGCAACTGCTAGAGAGAGGATGATCCTTATTGTATGTAACTTAGTTACTGGTTCCAAAGTATCATCGTAGTCCTCTCCATATGTTTGGGTAAAGCCTCTTGTAACCAGTCTAGTCTTCTTTCTCTCTGGTTTCCCATTGGCTAGGTACTTGATTGTGAAGATCCATCTACTGGTTACTGCCTTCTTGCAATTTTGAAGTTCGGATTCATAACAAGTGTCATTGTCTATCATTTCTTTGGTTTCATGACCAAAAGTCTCTCTCCATTCATCATCTTCCATTGCTTGTTCATAGGACCTTGGTATATATTCCTGATCCAAGTGACCCATGAAGACAACATGCTCTTGAGGGTAATGTGAAAAAGAACAAGTTGCTTGTATGGGATGAGCCACTGCATTACTATTGAAGTACACTCTGGTCTTGATCCAACTGGATGGCTCTTTCCTAACTCTGGTGCTTCTTCTCAATGGTTGAATCTGATGCTCTTCCACCATATTATCCTCTTCCACCACATTATCTTCATGTTCTTCTTGAGGTAAGTCTTCACTAGACTGGTCTGGTTCATGCCTTTCAACTTGATCGTGTGCTTGAGCTGAATCCTCATGGTGTGATTCAGGTTCCCTGCCCCCTCAGGATCAAGATGGACTGGCTCATCAACTGGTCGAGTTGGACCCGGCGGAGCAGGAACCTAATGGTGTAGGCCATGTGGACAAGAAGCAATAAGAAGACAAGAAGGAAAAAGGGTTCAGATGGTTGCAAGATCACTTGGTCCTTACAGACTTGGAACCCAAGTCTGTTCGTACAAGCCTTGATGAACCTTTTTGGTCCCAAATAACTTAGAAGACAAGGAGAAGAAGAAGGATCTCGTCTGGTTCAAGTTTGAAGAGAGTTGGGCAAGAAAAGAATTAAAAAGGATTAAGGATAAGCCTTCCAGCATTTGGTGTCCTGTCCCTTTCATGGACCACTGCCTTGTCCACTGCACTGTCTAGACAATTGACCAGTCTGACTCTTCCCAGACCTTGACCAGATCACCTTATTATATGTTTATTTCTCTTGTCTTGTTTATCTAGAATTATCTTTAAATAATGTTGTATTGTAACTCTTTGTAGACAAGAAATCAGAAACTCCTTTTCTTCATACTCTCTCTCTCTCTCTCTCGTCCAGAATCACTCTCTCTCTTGTTCTTCATAATCTTGAATTAAACTCTCTCTGATTATCTAATTCTCACATGGTATCAGAGCTGTATGCTCTTGAGACCTAAATCTCTCTACTATTTTCACTTATTTCTGCAATTCTTTGAGTTTCATTTCTATTTTTGGTAAAGTTCATCTTGTTCTTCAGCTGTTCAGCATTTCCAGCTCTAGAAATTGCCAAAAATGGAAAATATGATTTCGACCAAGAAAATGAAGAAGGAGAATCTCATTCTAATGACCCTAGAGGGTCCTAACTATCTTTTATGGTCAAGAGTGGCCAGAGTTACCTTGAGAAGTCATGGACTTTGGGACAGCCATATCATGGAGGCTGAAGCTTCAAAGAGGATGGCTCAAGAGGATAGTCAGGGTACTTGCCTAAAGAATGAAGACAAGTGGGTTTAAGAGGAACAGTAAACACTTGGAATTACACACAGCTCTCTGTCTGAATAGATCTTGGAGGATCAATATCACCTCAGAACCGCCAAGAGTCTATGGGAGAAGCTTCAAAATGTTTATGGGAATCTATGGAGGCAACTCTGATCACTGTAAGAAGGCGGGTCATAAGAGGAGCCAGTGTTGGATTCTCCATCCCCATCTCAAGCCGGCAAAGTTCATGAAGGATCGTGATGCAAGAGCCCACCTTTCAACCGAAGCAAGTGAAGCTGGTGGTTCATCCGAAGCTTGTTTAACCACTCGTGAAGGGGAAGGAAAGCCCTTGACATCTCAACACACTCCCTTGAAGAGCATGGATCATGAGCTGATCAGGAGGTCAGACATTGATGCCCTCATAAAAGCTGTCAAGGAGAATGGTAATGTATCTGGTAACCCTCTAGGGTACTCCTATGCTGCTTATAGCTTGTCTAGTATCCCTGATCACTTGAAAACTGGAAATGACTCTCATATTGCTGCATCTAGTTTGCTTAAGAACCGTGATCATTTAGAACATAAACTTGAATCGCCTAGTTCCCATCATGCTCATCACACTAGTAAACCTCTAGTTGTTGATTCAGGAGCCTCTCGCCATATGATTACTGATGATAAGTAGATAAAGGACATAGAACCTGCTCATGGTCATGTAATGATTGCTAATGGTGATAGAATAGCAATAAGAGGAATCAGCTAGTTGAACCTATTTGATAAGGACTCTATAGCTTTTTATATGCCTGAATTCACATCTAATATGTTGTCAGTTAAGAGATGCACCACTGATTTGCATTTTAATGTTATATTCAGCCCTAATGATGTGAAGTTTGAGGATATTGTGAGCCATAAGTTGATCGGAAAGGGAGTAACTAAAGGAGATCTTTACATGCTTGAAGACACTGCCCCTAGTTCTGATTTTAAATACTCGTTTAGTTCTACTTGTGTGTTGAATAATGATGCATTGTGGCAAGCTAGAGTAGGTCATCCTCATGTTAGAGCTCTAAGTTTAATTTAACCAGGTGTCATGTATAAGAATAATGAATGTGAAGCATGTATCTTGGGTAAACATTGTAAGGCAGTTTTTCAAAAATCTACTACTCTTTATGGAAAGTGTTTTGATCTTGTGCATAGATGTGTGGACTGCTCCTTGTTTATCTAGGGAAAACTACAAGTACTTTGTAACATTGATTGATGAAAAATCGAAATACACTTGGATAACTCTCATTCAAACTAAGGATAGAGTGCTTGATGCATTTAGAAACTTTCAGGCTTTTGTGATTAACCATTACCATGCCAAGATTAAGATTTTCAGGTCTGATAATGGTGGTGAGTACACAAGCCTGGCATTCAAGCAACATCTAGCTCAACATGGGATCTTTCATCAAACAAGCTGACCTTACACTCCGCAACAAAATGGAGTGGCTGAAAGGAAGAATAGGCATCTTATGGAGGTGGCTCAGTCGATCATGTTCGAGTCCAATGTCCCCAAAAGGTTTTGGAGTGATGTTGTAATGACTGCTTGCTATTTGGTCGACAGAACACCTACCCGAGTTCTAGATGACAAGGCTCCATTTGAAGTTCTAAACAAGGAGAAGCCAAACTTAAGTCATCCAAGGGTGTTTGGGTGTCTATGCTTTGTTCTGGTTGCCGGAGAGATGAGGAAAAAACTTGAACCAAAGAGCACAAGGGCAATGTTCATTGGATATTCTACAACACATAAGGGTTACTAGTGCTTTGATCCAAATACAAGGCGAGTTCTGGTGTCTAGGGATGTGAAGTTTTTGGAGTCAAGAGGGTACTATGAAGAGAAGATTTGGGATGAATTGAAGGATCTATCCCAAGCCTCTGATAAGGAAGCTAGTCTCCGAATCATTCTTGAGGGTCTTGGGATCAATACAACCCATGATCAGAGGAGGCAAGAAAGGCCAAACACTCATGAAGCTGAAGATAAAACTCACCATGATCATGAAGGGGGAAATGGACCTGAGGCCGAAGGTCAAGACGAGGATAACTCAGGAGATCATTATCAAGGTGAGGCAGAAAGTGGAGAAAGAAGTGAAGAAAACAATAGACCTGAAGAAGAAGGTCATGAGGAACCAGTGGAAGAAGCTCCACCACTGAGAAGGAGTATGAGGGTGAGGAGAGATCCATCAAACTGGGTCAACACTCGGGTGTACTACAATGCCCAAGCAGTAGCTCATCCAAGTAAAGTGGTATGTTCTTTTGCCGAGTTCCCAAAAGAGCATTGTGCTTTCTTAACTTGTCTGGATGAAAGCCAAGTACCAAGATCATATGAAGAAGCTATTAAGTATGAAAAATGGAGAGCCTCAGTTGCGTATGAAGCTAATGCCATGATCAAGAATGAGACATGGTACGAAAGTGAGCTGCCTAAAGGGAAGAAAGCAATAACCAGACTGGTGGCTAGATAGATAGAAGGAAGACAAGACTGGTGGCTAAAGGCTTCACTCAAACCTATGGAGAGGACTATCTTGACACCTTTGCTCCAGTGGCTAAACTCCATACCATTCGGATTGTTCTATCAGTGGCAACCAATCTGAAATGGGATCTTTGGCAAATAGATGTCAAGAATGATTTTGTACAAGGAGAACTTGATGATGAGGTCTATATGAAGCCTCCACCAGGCCTTGAGAATCTTGTGAAACCAGGGAATGTGCTAAGTTTGAATAAAGCCATGTACTGCCTAAAGCAGTCGCCTAGAGCTTGGTACAACAAGCTGAGCACCACCTTGAATGGGCGAGGCTTTAGGAAGTCTGAGTTAGATCACACCCTCTTCACTCTCACCACCAGCTCATGTATTATTGTCCTTCTAGTTTATGTTGATGATATTATCATAACTGGAAGTGACAAAGAAGGTATACAAGATACTAAGAACTATCTGAAATCTGTGTTTGAAATCAAAGACTTAGGGGAGATGAAATACTTCCTTGGAATTGAGATATGTAGGTCCAATGAAGGCTTGTTCATGTCCCAAAGAAAATACACTCTTGATCTTTTGAAAGATGCAGGTAAACTTGGTGGGAAGGCAGCCAAAATGCCATTGGAAGATGGGTACAAAGTCCCACGAGAGGGGGAGATTGAGAACACTCAATACCTTGAAGATCCTAAACTCTATAGGAGGATGGTTGGTAAGTTAATATACTTGACTATTACCCGTCCTGATATTTGTTTTGCTGTGAACCAGGTGAGCCAGCATATGGAAGAGCCAAGGAAACATCACTGGATAATGGTGGAACGGATACTAAGCTACCTCAATGGATCACCACGTCAAGGAGTATGGATGGGGTGTAATGAGAGCACTGAAGTTGTGGGTTACTGTGATGCGGATTGGGCAGGAGATAGGGCTGATAGGGAGTATACTAGGCTATTGCACCTTCATTGGAGGGAACCTGGTCACTTGGAAAACCAAGAAGCAGAAGTTGGTCTCTTGTTCGAGTGCTGAAGCTGAGTATAGAGCCATGCTGAAGCTGACAAACGAGTTGGTGTGGATCAAAGGGATACTTAAGAACCTAGGAGTTGAGCAAGCCAGACCAATGACTATGCATTTTGACAACCATGCCGCTATCCACATTGTAACAAACTCAGTGTTTCATGAGAGGACCAAGCATATTGAGGTGGACTGCCAAGTGAGGCAGATGATTGGTCGTGGAGAGATCTTGCCATGCTATACAAGAAGTGAGGATCAGTTGGCGGATGTCTTTACCAAGGCAGCAAGGCAAAAGGTCATTGGGTCTATTCACACCAGATTAGGACTCATTGACCTTACACCAGACAACTAATCCCCTCGCTATGGGGTCTCCACTCTTTTTCCCTCATCAACGTGTTTTATCCCAAAAAGGGTTATCTCTTTGGTGAAGTTTTTAATGAGGGAGATCTCATAGAATTCCAAGCTTGACTTGTTCCACATGGTCAAGCTTGAGGGGATTGTTGATCTGAGGAAATAAAGAGAGGAGGATTAAGAGGTTTAGAATGGAGTTTGAGATAAAAGGGAAGATTGTGCAAAGTTAGGGCGAAGTGTACGGACGGTACGGACCATACAGACTGTACGGCCGATCGTACGGACCACTTGACCCAAACTACTTTAAACTCGACCAAAACATATTTTGGTCTTGTGCAAAATCCGGGTTAAGTTGTACGGATGGCCCAAGTCCGTACAACTCAAGGTCTATACAACAATGGTGGATACTTGGGTCTCAAGGCAGAAAGAAGGCAAGGTAAACTAGTCGAGTAAAAGGAAGAAGGTTAACTTGGATGGTTACTCGGTAAGAAGGAGGCTCGCTGATAAGGGGATAAGGTTGACCAAGACAGCCTGTCCAGAGCTGGAAAGATGAAGGAATCTGGTAAGGATGCCAAAAGCTCCTCGCACCCGCAGCCACAAGTTCAAACCAG
>CAJHQP010003869.1:0-61580 GCA_905132765.1 Moricandia arvensis | reverse complement strand
GTCAAGTCATGAAGCAGATGCTTGTTCACAACTACGAACTCACCACTGAAAAATACAGGAAAAGACCAATGATTGAGCATATAGAGAAAACTAGAAATATGTTTGTGGTGTACTCTTTACTCAGCATACCTCAAGACTCTGCGACTATATATGTTTGAGGTATAACGGTTCAAAACATTCATTATTCCAAGAATCTGGCTGGTTGAAGCAGTTGGCATTGGTGCTACAAGAAGAGAATTTCGAATTCCATTCTTTGAAATCATATCCCTGAGAGCAGCCCAGTCCCAGCGGGCCGAAGCACTACATTCCACATGTCAGGTTGAAGAATACCCTAAAAGATACGCCAACCAAGCAATTAAAACAAGAGTTTATGACAATCTTGAACAGATCAAAAAATATTTGTTGAGATACATACCTTACTCACAGGACTTCCTTGGTATGTCTCATACGTACCTTCCTTTGTAGCAATCTCTGAAGATGACTTGAGTGCATGGTAGTATATGGTTTCAAATATATCTTTGTTAAGTTGTGGGCCTGAGATTATTGCAAAAGTTGCTCAGACAAGAGAACAAAACTACTTTGAAAGGTTGATTCAAAAGTTTACCTCAAGGGAATCAAATGGCATTCCCAGAAGAATAAATGCATCTGCAAGACCTTTACACCAATACCGATAGGCCTATGACGCATGTTTGAAGTTTTGGCGGTCTCCAAGGATAATGATTCACATCTATTATCTTATTGAGATTAACAGTAACTGTTGCAGTCACCTGAAGAAACAGAATATAATTTTTTTAATCAACATCAAAACTACAGACATGGAAACTTATCAAAATGGATTAAGTAAATAAGCGCTTACCTCTGCTAGCTTGTCGAAATCAAAGTAACGATTCTTGGAGCCCAAGCTGCCTACAATCTTAGATGGATGTGAGTCAAAGGGGACATCCTGTTGTGAGGTGTTAAGACATGTCAAGAGTAATGCACCACAAGGTAAAATCAATCACTGAAACACCTTTCAACGCACCTTCTCCCTAACGAATCGAGGTAAAGCAATAGATGCAAGATTGCACACAGCAGTTTCTGTTGGACTTGTGTATTCGATGATTTCAGTGCATAAATTGGAAGACTTAATGGTACCCAGATTTTGCTGATTGCTTTTCCTGTTACATGAATCCTACAGTAAAATGAAGAGTGAGAAACTGAGTTTTTATGCTTATACTGAGTGGCTACATAGTTACAGACGGTTCTTACCTTGAACAGCATGTATGGTGTCCTGTTTCAACTTGGATGTCAAGATTTCATAGCCTAGTTGCTGTGCCGGACACAACCTTCGGTAGCCTTACCTAAAGAATAAAAACAAATACATGAGAAAAAGGAGTATTATGATGTAAGAGTTGAATTCTGAAGTGACCCAAGATTATAATCACTCACCTGGTTCTCATACTGACTATAAAGCTCTCAAATCTGCACCCCAGCAATCTGCCAAACCTGCGAGCATCATTAGACAAAAGACGCGACCAAGCTGCCCATACTTCTGGACCCTTTCCATGAAAAGATACTGTATCGCACAGACCGTAAACAAGTGCTCTTGCCACTGTGTTCTCCTGAAAAGGACACAAGAAAAATAAAGTGTATGTTAGAGTGTATTAAACAAACTGCGAGATTATACTTGTAGAGGAAGAGGGTGATCTCGGTACCTTCCATGATTCTTTCCGGAGCTCAGAGAAACTCAAAAATGTCAGCATGCATGGGCTCAGATACGTCGGCAAGGCTCTTCACCAATTGCAAATAAAGATACATAAGCCAAGACGGAACTAGCATCTGAGAAGACAATCATGATAAGAGTAGCATGAAATATATATACCCTTCTCTGCCTCCTCCATTGTCAATCCATAACGCGCATGTGTCATTAGAAACACGCATGCATTGGAACAATACCATAGATTCTCCATAGTGCACGAATGTAACTTCAGATGCACGGATGTTGTGAAGCTGAACACCTATACACGCACCAGCTATGATTTACTCGTATGAACAGCACACTCCTCAAGTGTCTCATCTATTCCTCAATGCTATCATCCTTCATGCAGATCAGAAAGCAGCTGCTTAGCTGCAAATATAAACCGCGCATCAGTAAAACTTATGATGCAGATGCAAACAGAAAGAAAAACAGGTATTTTACTTGAGCCCTTGGAGTTCCTGAATTGAAGAGAGTGGAGAGCATGAGTACCATCGCTGAGACATTAAATGGTAAGTTTGGATTGCAGAATCAATGTCTTCTTTGTGAATACCAACAGACACCCTCATGAGCATGTGCTGAGGCTTTCAACAACTTTGCCATGGACTTTTTAAGAGGTCGATCTTTCAAGAGTTTGAATCCAAAGTAGTCATATTCGAAATCACGATCATATATGATTTCACTGTCCAGACGCGTAGCATTCTATGATAATAAAACAAACGAAAGATTAGTAAATTCAAAAGCAAGACTGAGTGTAAACAAAAGCTTTTATACCTTCATAATGATCTCAAATACATCATCAGCAATTAGAGGAGATTCAAGTCCAGATCTCTCATTGACATGACTGTACATGTCTTAATCCTGAAGAACATACCCAAAATCCATCAAACTCAACTCATATGAATATGTACCAATCACTAATAAAGATCAAAACAAGACTCACGTCTCAGAGAATGACTTCTTAGTGTTCTTGTGGAGATTAGAGACAGCAATCCTTGCAGCCAACTGATATATATAAAACATTGAAACAATCAAAATACTTAAAACCAAAACAATGTCTTGACTTCAACAGCTTTGTCACATGTCTCAATGCCTACAGAACATTGAAACAATCAAAATATAGACATCACAACAGCTTGATTACATGTCTATATGCGTACATATATAAAACATTGAAGCAATCAAAATACATTAAACCAAACCAATCAAAAGCTTGATTACAGTTCTCTATGCCTGCAGATCGGATCATGAGATTCAACTGAACATTGGAATTGGATTCTGGGCAATTATAAAATATGAGAAGAACTCACGGAGGCGTAATCAGGATGGTTGGCGGTTCATAGCAGCGGCAGTCTCGGCGGCTAACTCGTCGAGTTGAGTGGTGGTGACGCCTTTGTAGACACCGGCGCAGACTTTCTGGGAGACGAGGACAGGGTCGCAGTGATCGACACTGAGGCCATAGCTAAGCTTCTTTAGCCTCGCTGTGATCTTGTCGAAGTGAACAGGCTCCTGCCTTCCGTCACGCTTCACTACGTACATCTTCACTTTCTCACAAGAATTTCGTCGAACACTTGGTGGGCGACTGTGTGTGTCTCTGACCACAATGTTAAAAAACTTCAAATAGGTTTGAGCACAAAATGGATGGGCTTTTGGCGCGAAGTTTTTAGGTTTTCCCCGCCAGCTTCCGAGAGAAGGAACTTGCAGCGTTTGCGTCGCTGAATGTGGGTCCAGCTAATGGGCTGATTGTTCTAATGGGCCTACATTAGCTAATAAATGCATATAATTTTCTTGCATATTTTAGGATGAACACAATATACTAGCGTTATCATAAAGCCCATTAATCAAGGCTTAAATAAAAATTTATGAACTTGCAGCGTTTGCGTCGCTGAATGTGCGTCCAACTAATGGACCTAATTTTCTAGTGGTCCCAAATTAGCTACTAAATGCATATAATTTTCTTGCAAACTTTAGAATGAACACAATATTTTAGGCGTATCATAAGCCATTATCCAAGGCCCAAATAATAATAATACGGGAAGCTTTATCATTTCCAAAGAAAATGTTGAGAGGTCACCAGTGTCAATGTCTTCCGTGTGATTGTTTGGCATTGTGGGAAAATGCAAAAGGATAGGCCCGGGCGTTTTTACCCTATGTTGAAGTACCTACCTAAACCCAAGCTGAAGAATCGAATAAGAATGTTTTACAAAATATTTGAATAGGACTTAAATGAGATTTATAAGCTTAATATTTTGGGGGGAGGGGGTTTGAGTATAACCCGAACTAGGATCCGAAGATATATCTGAAACTAATAAAATATGTTAATGCTTTATATATTTAAGGTAATTTAGATATTTTACAGTATTCGAAAGATTTTTGTAGTTTGTTACATTTGTTGTTTGATTACATTTTAGTTAGCTTAGATAGTTTAACTAATTTTTAATTATATTTGTAATAATTAGTATATTTTTTGAAAAAAATATCAAATTTTTAAGTCTTTAAAAAAAATTTAGACTATTCAAAAACGTTGGTTATAATCTGATTCGAATCGAACTTAATCCGATCTGATAGTTAGTAAAACCCGAATAAGACTTATGAGTATGATATTGAAAATTGGAAAATTTGAATCAACTGAACCGAAACCGAGGAGACCCAAACTTCCATGCCTATTACAAAGCTTCTAAGACCATTGAAGCAAAGCTTATGGTTAGCGGTTAGACAGTCCGGTTCGGTTGTAAGAACATTGAAACAAAACTAAACAAACTTGGCTTAGGGGTTTGGAAACACAATAGGTTTATAAAAGGCCCATTTAAAACCCAATATGGCCAGTATAGGCTCTTAACGAGGGTGTAAGCAACAGTCTAAAAGTACTAAACCCTATAAAATTAGGCCTAGGCGTTTTTAGCTCAACCCGAAGTACCTACTTAAACCCCAACCGAGGAAACCGAATCTGAATCCGAACTGATATACAAAAATATCCGAATGAGATTTAAAACTTAGTACTTTGGGGTATGCGGTATAACACCGCAACGAACCAAAATCCAAACTAAGATACTGAAGATATCCAGAAATATAGTAAAATATAAATTAATATTTTTACATATTTTAATGTAATTTAGATATTTATATCCCAAAGATTTTGTAGTTTGTTTATTTGCCTATTTTGATAACATTTTAGTTAGTTGAGATACATTAACTAATTTTTAAATTTTTTTTTTTCTTTTTTTTTTTTTTTTTTATTTTTTTTTTTTTTTTTTTTTTTTTTTTTTTTTTTTTTTTTTTTTTTTTTTTTTTTATTTTTTTTTTTTTTTTTTTTTTTTTTTTTTTTTTTTTTGGTTTTTTTTTTTTTTTTTTTTTTTTTTTTTTTTTTTTTTTTTTTTTTTTTTTTTTTTTATTTTTTTTTTTTTTTTTGTTTTTTTTTTTTTTTTTTTTTTTTTTTTTTTTTTTTGTTTTTTTTTTGTTTTTTTTTTTTTTTTTTTTTTGTTTTTTTTTTTTTTTTTTTTTTTTTTTTTTTTTTTTTTTTTTTTTTTTTTTTTTTTTTTTTTTTTTTTTTTATCTTTTTTTTCTTTTTTTTTTTTTTTTTTTTTTTTTTTTTTTTTTTTTGTTTTTTTTTTTTTTTTTTTTTTTTTTTTTTTTTTTTTTTTTTTTTTTTTTTGATTGTGAATTCACAATTTATATATTTTTAAAGAAAAAATATTAATTTTTAATTTTTAAAATATAATTCTGACGCACGTAGCACATTGGTTACAATCCAATCTGACCGAATCCGGAAGGAACCGAACCGCAATCCGACCGATAATGAGCATAAAATCCGAAAGAAACTTATTGAGCATGCGTATCCAAAATTCGAAAATCCAAATTAACCGAACCGCAAAACCGCAACGGACCGAACGCCAGGCCTACCTAAGATAGTTAACCTCGAGCAGCTGAGCAGAGAGAAACCAGAAGAGTCTCCGTAATCGACCATGGGTGATTCTTCGAACTACGCTTTGGTGATTCTCCTTAAAAAATGTGCTGACCTTTTAGTCTGGTAATGAAACGCAGGAAGGTGCACGGTCATTGGCTCGTGCCGGGAAGGTGAGAGGTCAGACACCGAAAGTAGCTAAGCAGGACAAGAAGAAGAAGCCCCGTGCCGTGCTCACAAGCGTTTGCACACAACCGCCGTTTTCGTCACCGCCGGTAAAAATACTTTTACTCCGTTTCATCTCTGAAGATGAATTAGGGTTTCGTTGGTCGTTATTGTCTCTCCTTGGTTCATCTTAAACTTATTAGGTCTTGTGATTAGTCATTTTAATTTTAGTTCAGTTAAATCACAAGATTAATGTGTATTATGAACTCCATTTAGTTTCTTGAGCGAAATCTGATTCCAACCAATCAACAGTTATATGTTTTGTTTGTGCTGTTCACCATTAGACTGCGTTAGATTAATTGCATAATCCTTGTGCTTTTGTTTGTTTTATTAGTCTTAAGACTCTGCGCCTTGTAGCGTGTGCTTTGATCAACATTTAGATGTTGGATTATGCTACATGAACATTCGTCTCACTACCGTGTTTGTTAGAGATGTATTGAGTCCACTCTTAATATTCGATCACTGATATAATGTTTTCTGAAAATAAACACACATGTGATCACTGATTCCACTCTCTGTCTTCTCTGTTTCAATACAATCTATACTTTTTTCTTGGTTAATCATAGTGTTTAATAAGTTTGTTTCGGAATTGAATCAAACAATTGGGTTCTTATTGGATTTTGTTTGCTGGTGTTATCTTCAGTTGTTGCTTTGGCAAGAAGAGCAGGACCACAAACTCATCATGAGAAGTAGACATGAACTGTTTCACCTTTTTGATTGTGGTTTTCTGATTATTTGAATGGCTACAAACAAAGCCAATGGATGTTGTTGAAGCCAATGTTTTTAATCAGTTCCATTTGTGTTACATCTGTTTCTCCTCGGATTATGTACCATAGATTCTTGAATTAGTGGCTTATAAATTTGATTATTGACTAGATTGCCATATTTATTACTGTGTTAGATCAATCATCTATGTTTTCAGAATGTATTATAGCTTCGACAGGTGAAACCTGTGATATAAGCACAGAAAATATTCAAGCTTCAGTTACTTCCGAGTTTTAAGGTCCTTGTTATACACAGTACCAATATGTACATTATCCTTAAGATTTTTAATCTTATCTACAAAAAGATACTTTATTGTGAAGTTTTTGCAAAATTTTATAGTTGAAATTTAAAGTTGTTATATATCAAAATCAAAATTTCAAATTTAGCTTCAAAAATATTTGTATTATGTGCTATGCTTATATTAATCGTAATTAATTTAAATTCTTAAAATTATAAATAACTAGTACATATATATAAATATTTCAGCAATATTAATTAATAATCTGTTGCACTAAAATATAATTTCACATAAAATACATAATTAAATATTAAATTATAAGTAAAATATTTCATTATTCTATAGAACTTTTTATGTTCAAAGTTTAAAAATTTTACTTTAAATACTAGCAAAATACATAATTAGATATTTTAAATTTTATGTTAAAGTCTTTATTTATTTTTTGTGTAAAACATCAATTTATAAAATAAATCTAAATACTTATGAGGTAGATAAATTGTAAGGATTAAAACGATAAACGGTAAAATATCTATAAATCATAAATGTTATATATAATTTTATAAGGATTAAAATGAAAATAAAATATGAAGTTTTGTAGTTTTTTTTGGAAAGTAGAAAATTTTGTATTGAAGTATATAGAGTACCTTTAGAAGATGCTATAATCTATACTAATAAAGAACTTTTGAGCTCCATAAACGTTCACATCAGCATTGTAACCATTTTCAAAAGAAGTCACGTGACATAAAATATAATGTTACATTTTAAATATACAATATAAAATATGGAAAAACTACATC
Source organism: Moricandia arvensis (assembly GCA_905132765.1). NCBI lineage: Eukaryota > Viridiplantae > Streptophyta > Magnoliopsida > Brassicales > Brassicaceae > Moricandia > Moricandia arvensis. Next base: position 53,919 of record CAJHQP010003869.1, on the reverse strand, counting down.
AAACATATGTAAGATTATCATTTTTCACTAAAAACGACTTATCTTCATAATGTATACATTACATTTTATAAAAAAAAAAAACAAAAATATTATATATAATTTCGAAAATAATAAATAATAACTAAACATACAACATAAAAAATAGAAATACTACATTAAACATTATAGTTTTAACACAATTATAAGAAAAAATAAATAATAGATAAATAATGTAAATATATAATATACGAATTATATATATAATATATGAATTAATATGAAATAATAAGTAAATACACAATTTTAAAAAATGCAAAAATTTCATTTAAGCATTAAATATCTATCTTAAAATATAAAAAAATATATATATATATATATATTAAGTAAATATATAATATAAGTAAATACACAATTTAAAAAAAATAGAAAAAGTACATAAAGATTTAAACATCTATCTTAAAATGTAAAATATAGATATTACGTAAATAGAAAGTATAAGAAATGAAAATATAAATTTAAAAAAATAGAAAAAGTACATTAAGATTTAAACATCTATCTTAATATGTACATCTATCTTAAATGTAAAATATAGATATTAAGTACTAGAAAGTATAAGAATTGAAAATACATAATGTAAGGAAAATAAATTATAATTAAATAATATAAATATATAATACACGAATTATATATATAATAATAAGTAAATACACAATTTAAAAAATGGAAAAATAAAATATATAATGTTTAATGTAAAAATATGAGTAAATAAACATTTTTAAAAATGAAAAAGTACATTAAGATTTATACATCTATTTTAAAATGTAAAATATAGATATTAAGTATATAGAAGTATAAGAAATGAAAATACACAATAAAAAAATGGAGAAAATTGCATTAAGAATTAAACATCTATCTTAAAATGTTAAATATAGATATTAAGTATATAGAAAGTAGAAGAAATGGAAATACATAGAATAAGCAAAATAAATAATAAGTAAATAAAAGTTTTAAAAATGAAAATATTTTACTAAACATTAATAGAAATTTTAAAATGTAAATAAATATATATATATATATACGCAAATAATAGCAACAATAAAACGCATATTTTTAAAAATGGAAAAAATTAGATTAAGATTTAAACATCTATCTTAAATGTAATTATAGATATTAAGTAATAGAAAGTATAAGGAATGGAAAAACGCTATTTTAAATAAGAAAGTCTAAAAATAGACATACACAAATATATGTGAAAATTTAAAATTGAAAATAATAAATTAAATATTTATATTAAAACGTTAAAATAAATAAATAATTATAATGATATAAAATGGAAATACCACATTAAACAAAAAATGTATAATTTTACATCAAAAAAGTCCCTATAAAATCCATTATTCCATCAACATCAACCTCACACCTATCAAAGAAAATTAAAAACTCTAGCAAAAAAAAGGCTACACCATCAACTATTGTCATCCCGAAGCCTTTGATGACCTTAAAAGAGACTTTTGAAACAATAAACTTTTTGTTAGGTTGATTCTAGACCTGGGCGTTCGGTCCCCCATCGGGTTCGGTTCGGTTTAAACGGGTTTTCGGATTATCGGATCTAAGCCTACAAGTCCCATTCGGTTTTTTTGACATTTCCGGTACGGTTACGGTTCGGAACCAACCGGGTTCGGATCGGTTCGGATGAAGCTATGAAAAACCGCCTAAACCCGAAAATTATTGGATCCGGTTCGGTTTCGGATTTTCGTAACTAAATGTAACCAAACAACTAAAAAAATCACAAATAAACCGAAATAACCGAAAATATCCATATAACCGATAGAAAACATAAGTTTTTAAACAACAAGCAAAAGTTGCAGACACAGGAAAACATAACTAATTTGTGTTCAAACTGAAAACATAAAATCATAAATTTAACTCGTTGAAAGCCACATTCTTTTTAAGCAAGATCAAATTGCTTAGTCTTCTTCTGGAACTATTGTGTCTCCATAATCTGAAAAAACCAAAGTACAAACGATTATTATTAGCTTCCATATTTATAATGTAAGAAGATTGAAATTCTTGGATATTACCTCTTTCAAGTCTGTCCACCTCTTCAAGATCAGCAAGTACTTGGGGATTTGAAAGTACTCTTGACTCCATTTTTAGGTCTTGCTTCATCCACTGCTCTGTACACATTAAAACCTCAACCATGTAATGAGTAGACAGCTCCTATGTGGTTCTAGAAGTCTACCACTAGTACTAAAAGCACTCTCTGAAGCAACTGATGATACTTGTACAGCTAAAACATCCCGAGCAATCTCAGACAAGATAGGAAACTTAACGCGAGTTCTTTCTCCACCATGAGAGTCATCGTACTCCATTCCAAGCATCAGATCAGGGTGTTCAACAGATTCTTTAAGGTATGTTTCCAACTCATCCTTTTTTTCTCTTAACCCCAATCTCAGTTAGTTTCTGCTTGTAACCTAACATCTATCCTTTTGTAGCCCACACAATCATCCACAAGATCCATCCTTTCAATACACTCATCTCTAGATTGAGATGGATTGCTAGACTGAGATGACTGGTCACTTGGATCAAAACGGCTTCCATGTCTTGCACTATACTCTTTGAACAAAACTTCTCAAGACTAAGATCAACGAGTCATACATCTCTTTATACTCAGTTGTGTCTGTCCCATATAACTCTTCGAAACACATCTTTGCAAGCTCCAACTTGTTGCTGGGGTCGAAAACAGTGGCCACAATTAACATCATGTTAATATTCTTCACACCATCCCAATACTTGTCGAATTTTTTCATCATTTCTGCCGCCTTAGACTTCATTCAGGATCAGAGTTGCTGCAGAGTCCTATCAGATTAGTCGCAATGGTTACAATCTCACCATAGCACCTATGTGAATTGACTGAAGTTGAAGCTGAACCACCAATGTCGAGTTGTAGAAAATCATCAAAAAACTGACATAACTTCTCAACAGCATTCCAATCCCTTAGCTGAGGAGGTCCTATCCTTTTTGCTCCATTCTCAAACTCACTAAAGTAATCATTGTAGAGTTTGTCTTCTGCCTCCATCTTATCAAAAGCAACCTTGAACTTTTTAGCTGTTGTCAACATTAGATATGTTGAATTCCACCTTGTCTTCACATCCAGTGGCAAACTTCCTCTTGTAATCTTTCCTGAGTCAACTTTCAGCTCAAAGGATCTCAACCTGTTCGTATGTGATCTAACGTACGAGATGGCATTACGGATTGCAACCACATTATGATCTATTTCAGCCATTCCATCCCTAACTATCAAGTTAATGATATGGGCACTACATCTCATGTGTAAAAACTCCGCATCTAAAACAAAAGCCTGATCCGAGCTAAAGCAAAAGTATTCTGAAACTTCCTCAAAGCAGAGCTATTGGCAGTAACATTATCTACGGTTATACAAAAAACCTTTTCTATTCCCCATTCAGCCAAACACTCTAGTAGAATAGATGCTATAGTCTGACCTTTGTGATCTGTGATGTGTTTGAATCCTATGATCAGTTTCTTCAACCGCCAAGAAGCATCAATATAATGCACTGTGATTACCATATAACTCGCAACCTATATAAAATGAAAATAAAAATTGTATGATCAGCTTTTAAAATGTATATATGTAATATTTATATTAATTTAAAATGTCTAAATTACAAACTATAAAACACTATAACCTGTAGTTTGGGATGTCCAAATATCTGTTGTCAGAGAATACTCGTTGTTTGTTACACAAGAACCATTTTTTTGAGTGCATCTTTCTTTTGAACATACATCTTGATAATGTCTTTAGTCGAGGTTCTTCTTGAATGAGGAGTGAACACAGTTGTCTATAAACATGGAAAACCAAACACATTAGATACAATTTACCAAAAATATACCGAGATGAGAAGTTGAAAACTAACCTTGTCACAGAAATGTTTCCATGCTACACTTTCAACAAATGCCAACGGCAATTGTCCTAAGACAAGCATCTGATTCGTGGCCTCTCTAAATTGAACTTCGGTGACCTTTGCTTTCTTAAGTTTACCTTCATCATCAATAGTTGGTTGCTTATCTGCTTGACCAGCCGACAAGCAAGATAGTTCTTGCATATCTCAAGATGTTTCTTCAGATTTGATGTCCCTGATGTTGTGAGACACGAAAATGTGTTCTGGCAGTAGTTGCATACACACTTGTCTCGGTCTTCTTTAGTTCTTGTGTAATGGTCCCAAACTTCTGACCTTGTAGGGAGTATACGCTTCATTTTGTGTGGTTGAGACGTCGACGTTCCTTTCTTCTTGGCAGTAGTGCTGTCTGGTGTTTGAATGCCTCCTTCATCATCTTTGTTTTGAGTTTCTCGAGCAACGGATGAATTTGAATCCATCTGAAAAAAAAAACACATACATAATCAACTTCAGTTCACATGTAAACCGTAAACATGTTGTATAACGATTATAAACACACATAATCAGCGTTCATAACGAAAATATAGCCGTTAAAGTGGGAAAAGTATCGGAACAGTAACCGCTAAACGTAGAGAGAAAGAAGAAGATCAGACCGTTGTACATATAGCCGTTACTAAGGCAACCTTACCAAAAACCTTCACAAAAAGGCAACCTTACCAAAAACAATAAATCAAACACATAAACACATGATCCTACACATGATTTATACCGATTACAAACACACATAATCAACCCATAGAATCATGTAAGCCGTAACCTTACCAAAATCAATAGAATCATATCCACATGATTTATACCGATGACTACACATGATTTATACATGATTTATACCGATTACAACCACATGTAAGCCGCAACCTTACCAAAATCAATACATCAAACACATAAACACATGATGTATAACTATTACAAACCCACAAAATCATGGATTTAGGGCTCAAATCGATTTGGAAAACAGAAGAAGAAAAATAAAAGCCAAAGAAAAAGAGACAAAATACCTGTGATTGGATTCTTGATTGCTCCTCCGATGAAGAATGAGATGTAGAGACAAGATGATTTATAGTGGCCATTTTGATTTCCATAATGATGATGATCAATAATCGAGATAGCTTTTTTCGGAACTAGGGTTCGTCGGGAAGAAAAGGGGAAGAACCGAAGAGTTTTTGTGTATGTGTGTAAATGATTATGTTTTACAAAACGGTGTTATAAATGATCGGTATCATCGGTTGATTCGTTCGGATCTCGGTTCAGAACCGACCCGGCCCGTAGCCGAAATGTTTGGGCCGTAAAACCCAATCGGTTATTTCCTTGGATCCATTACCGACCCGAACCCGCGAGTTCGGTTCGGGTTAGGGTGTGGACTTCGGTTACAGTACAAAACGCCCAGGCCTAGTTGATTCATTGCTTAGAAGCCTGCAACTTCCAAAAGGCAAACCTATTCATGGGAGTTGAATTGTTCCTCATAGACTCAAAGATATTCTTAAATATTTAAATTAATTTAATCCATAATTTTATTGTTAATATTCATACTAACTCTTGCATGATCAAACCATTACAATCAACAACCATTCAAGTGTTTATCCCAAAACACTTCATTTTCCGTCACATCAGGTATTGGTTCATGTTGGTTTAGTATTGTTCTTGGTTTATTAGACGGTTTAGGATGGTTTTATTGTAAATGAAATTTAAATTTATTTAGCATATATTATGTTTAAAATAACTTAAATTGACTAATAGTAATATTATGCTAAAAATAATTCTTCGAGAGTTTTCAATTAAAGAACATTATAGTTTAATTTATTAAATTTCTTTATTATTTAAAACTAAAGTTTTTTAAAAACATAGTGAGTTATAAATATCAATGGTGGAGTTGGTGAATATAACATGAAGACAAAAATATAAATATTTCATTTTCAAGATAATAAAGTCAGATTTTTATTCAGTTATTCAATAAATTATACATAATATATATATATATATATTAACTATACAAACAACCAAATTCAAACATCACCAAAAATATTCACATAAACATTATAAACAATAATTTTAATATAAAAAATACAGTTCAAGATATATTATTCAAAAGAATAGTTATATAATTAACTTTTGAAAATCAATGAAGTTTCGCGCGTAGCGCGATTTAATCTCTAGTAACATTTTAAAGTAAATTTACTACAATTCATTTCCGTTTACAAAAGAAAAAAAATCATTTATCTATATTTTATTTTGAAGATTGTTATTTAAAAAAAAAAATAGATTAGTGCAAATCTCATTTTTATTATAGATTGTTTTTTAATTTGAAGGAAAAATATCAAAATACATTAGAGATAGATTTAATAAGGTTCTTTTGCTAAACTTTAATTAGATGTGTTTGCTTATATTACATCAACAAGAATGTTCACTACCGTAAAGAGTGAACCACCCTTGTAAATATTAGTCTAAACTCTTTTCTTTTGGTAAACATGTTAAAATATATTACCATTTTTTAAGTTTGTTAAAGAAAAACAGAGATAAACAAGAGACAGCGAACAGAATAAACTTTGATTTGAGTTTCTGTTTAGTTTAGTCTAAACTCTTCTCACTAAAAACAGTTGACAATAGAGGTGAAGAGAATACTGTTTTATTGATTTTCACTCTTCGTCTTTCACTACATATTTAGATGACATCTTCTAGCATAGAGAAGCGATTTGCCGTTGCAATACGATGAGCTTCAGATGAGGACGAGTTGCCTTTTACGGACTGCTTTCGCTTTATGGTTTGCCATGTAGCTGGGTCTTTATTGGGCTGTGGAGTCTTGGGCGGCCACCATATGAAAGTAGGATTAGAGCTGGGCTTGGGCTGTCGACTATTACTAGCCACCGTGGTCGGGATCTGATACAGCCACTTTGGTAAGACAAACGAAGAAAACTCTTGGGCGAGTTGTGTAAAACTCTGGCCTGCAGTGGACTTGAGAATGCAACCATCGCTGCTGCTACGTTCCACCTCCCCGTGGCGTACAAACTCGCCAACGCGTAAGTTCACAGATACCAAACATCGCTTCTCGTTGTTCCAAAAGTAGACTGTTTCAGCGTCAAAAGGGTTTATCGCCAAAGGAATATTATTATTGTAACCATCATTACCGTAGGAGATTTCAGACACTAGTTGCCATTCCCAGCTACTCGTTAGCTTCCACACGCTTAACTTGTGGTGCTCGTCGCCTTCAGAGACAACGTTCATATACATAAGACTCCCTTGAGAGGCAGTGCAACATCTTTGAAACCGTGGGAACGTTTCTAAATCAGGAAAATGCGTAACACGACACGTAGGATGATCAGAACCCATGTCGAAGAAGTTGATTGATACAACAACTTCATCATTCTCGTTGTTGCGGGCGACCCAGTGAAGATGTCCATTCAAGCTAATGGAATAGCCAAACTCGTGATAGTGACGGTGACGGCGAAAAGAGTAAGGAAACGTGATTGTTTCTTGACGCCACAAGCCAGTCTCTGATGAATACATCAGCAAATGAAAGCTCTTTGTCCATGGGTTTGCATCATAGAGCAGAACGACTTTAAAACCCAAAACGACGCCGTTTTTATCGGTCCGTGTGGCTAAACCGAGGTGTCGGTAATCCTTCTCTGCTTCAAACCATGGAGGATCAGTTTCTACGCATTCACGTGAGACAGGATTCGCCACGTACAAGGACACGTTCCCGAGGAGAGACACAACACGGATGAGAATCAACCCGACATCCGTGTAAGCCACGACTTTAGCTTCTTTGTATTTTTCCTTGAATGCTTTGGTAATGAAAGTGGAGATGTAAGAGCCGAGCTGTTGTGGTGTTGGATGACCCCAAATGTCGCATCCGTAGTGAGAAACTGCTTCTAGCTGATTATGTTTTAGCATGAGTGACCATAGAGAGTGTGAGTCTTGATGGTGAGAAAGGAAAAGGTTGCGGAGTAAGGGAGATTCGAGTCTTGATCTCCATTGCTTGCAGACCAGTTTGGAAGTGGCTATGGTTTTTAATGGTAATCGGACAAGTATTGTTCCCCATAGATCCTCGTTTAAGGTATCCATCTCTTCCTCCACTCTCGTTTTTTTTTCTTCTTGTTTTTGATTTTAAGATGCGAATAGGGTTTGTTTATATAAAGGGAGCCGTGGAGAAAACGACGCTGGTTTATTTGGTTTGATTTGGTTAAAAAATGGTAATAGTGTTTACTTTTTATTATATGAAATAATTGCATTTGAGAAACTATCCACTTTTCGACACAAAAAAAAAGAGGAAGATATCCTTTTTCTCTCTACAACGGAAAAAAAGAACAAGAGATTTAGGAAATGTTAAATCTCAATATGATTATTAGACAAAGGAGGAAAGGTGTTTTTTCAAGATTTTACTTAACTATAATTTCTAGTTCAAGATCGAATGTTTCTTTAGAGTAATAATATATTATACTAAAAAATATATAATAGCTTTTAAAAATTTAAAACCAATGTGAACGGCTGAGCGAAGGGAGTATGCATCAATGAAATTGTTTATTATATAACTCTCGGTATAAAGAGAGGAATGAGAATTATAAGTTTTGATGCTGGACCTGAACAAGTATGTGACATTAAAACACCAAAAAGGATAGAAAAATGTGATAAACCACCATGGTAAGTTAGAGGGCAGATTAAGGATGATCATGCCTAATCAAGATTGTGTTACTTTGTGGGTTATCTATGTAAATTCAAACCACAAAACGTAAACCAACCGCAGATCAATTTAAGAAAAATAAAACTATGGAGAGATATAAAAAAAATCCAAAAAACACAAATACATATGAAAAGAGATACAAAAAAAAGATGATCAAATGCCCATTACAAAGACACACAAACCCGGTAATAACAAAGAGACCAGCAACAAGATATTGGTTCCAAATTTGCGTTTTGATAAGCATTACGATTCAATCACAAAGAAAAAGCACATTCGTTTAGTTAAAAGAAAGAGGGAAGCTGAAAAACTTAGAGATCAGACTCGATGAGGTAATCTCCAAGCCTTTCCACAACCAAGTTGCATTGACCTCCAGTCATGGGCTCCTCGTAGATACCAATGACCAAAGCTTGATTCGTCTTCTTGATGGTAACGCCTCCAGGTCCCTGGATAGATTGTAAAATGAATTATGATTCCACTCTCCATCATAATATGGGTTAGTATATAAGAATCATGTTACCTTCTTGCCACGGATGACAGCTCCAGGTTCACCTTGAATAACCATGTACTTGGCCCCACCGAGAAAGAGTCCGGTTGGTGCAAGAAACCCAGGCTCCTCGAAGTCCTTGGTGATCCCTTTGACCTCCTCCGTCTTCAACTGTAAAACACATACATATCAAGAATTAGATTGAACCCGTGAACCCGACCCGGACATATTTAAAACCTGAATAGCGATTAAATAGATTTGGTGAAAATAATTTCAGCTTCATTTGAATCAGAAACACACATGGATCTAACTACGGATACTGATGAAATCTCAAAGCGGACTACAGATCTTCTGGATCTCTAGGGTTGAACTCAATCTACTGATCCAGAAAAACAGATCGAGTTTTTTTTTTCATCAGATTCCTGGAGAAGAGGATCGTAGATGGTAAATCGAAATCGAGATCCGAGATTCTTCAGATCCAATCAGGGAAAAAAGAAGGAAACCTGAGGGAAATTGGCGCTCTGAGCCCAGACAGTGCCGTCTAGACCGAGAATAGCGGCGGCGGCGAGGTGGTTGCCTTCCACATCGCACATAAGGTGGTCATCAACGTACGATTGCCACGACATCTTCTTCTTTTTCTCCGGTGAGTTTTTTTTTTTTTTTTTTTGTGTGAAAGACTTCTCTCTCTCACTGGTGAACTTTTGATCGTAGTAGACAAGGAAAATGTTGTGGTTCGAATTTATATCCTATCCCTTTCACAAATATTTTTTACATATATATATATATAAGTACATTGAATTTCTATCATAAATATATTATATTTTGTTATTATTAATTTCTAATAAAATTCAACCAATACTCCGCAAATTTAATTAAATTCTAAAAAAATAAAATTACTATTACTTAATAGTAAAATTTTGTAAAAATAAAAATAAAATATATTTTTGTGAAATTCTAAACACAAGAAATATTTTTTCTGCTTAATTTTAACTATTTGTTGCTTTTGGGCTGTATAATTAAATTAATTATTGTTATTATTTTTCTTGTAGATTTCATTTTTAGATATTTAATACTCTGTGTTTTCTTACTGTACAAAAAGTTGTGGAATATATTCTTACTATACAAAAAGTTGTAGGAGAGTAGAAAATTTGAATGGGAAATAGGAAACTAAAAACATTAATAGGAAGATATGAACAAATATAGGCACAAATGGTAAATGTGTGTAAATAAGTTGAGAATCTATATATTTATTAGAGGGAAGAAAACTATATATGGGAAATCAAAGTAAACGATGACCATACAAAGTATTTGCAAAATGGAGGACAAATCATTTAACATACACTAGTTAGTTATATAATAAGCTGTATCCAAAAATGTTATTTAGAATTGATTTTAAAATTCTATATTACCATATACTTTCTATGATTTTTGGGTTAAACAGTTTATTATTAACATTTAAAATATAATTTTATAATAACCGAAAGACGAATACATAGTCAAAAAAATTGCTTTTTTCTTCAGAAGTGAATCTCTATCAAAAAAAAACTAAACCACAATTAAAGTAAAAATAACACAATATACATCTAAACAAAGATGACAACATATCAAATACTTGGTATGTTTTGATTGATGTTTCTTTATGTGAACAAAATATTTTTTAAAATTATAGTCGGGTTAAACTTTGTTATCACATATTAATGAGTTAGATAGTGACACCTGGTATCAAACCCAACCAAGATCTTCTTATGGAGATAGACTTATTGCACTAATGTTCGAAAGGTACATACGCGGAAATTGCAAGCGCTTGAAACTAGCTAATGTGAGCAAAGTGCACGATGAGGCACGACATGCACACTTGAAACAATTCGGATGCACATCATTATAATGACTTACCAGGCATGCTTGTTCCAATAGCTCAAATGTGTTGAAACAATACATACCATTTTGAATCATTCAGAGGTGGTTAATTATGTTAAAATGACATTTAAAAATAACTCAAATGTGTTGAAACAATAGTACATTCATTTCAATTTAGTTGTCGTTGTTGTAGAGTAAAATTTTTGTTTTAAAATAAATTTCGTTTATAATTTTAATGTAAAATTTATTAATTTTCTATGTTATTCTATTTTTTTTAATTGATTGAAATGTGGTTAGATGTAAAGATAATGTTAATTTTTATTTCGAAAAGAAGTAAAATTAAATATTTTCTTAACTTGTATGTAAAAACTTAAAAAACAAGTAAATTAATACGGAGGGAGTGCATGATAAGCATACATATCTATATATATAAAGAAGAGTTTGTCTCTCTTCTCATGGTGACACCTCATCAATTAGGTCTCTAAAAACTTGACACATAAGCATAATCTTTTAAATATTAATGAATAGTCCTAATTTTTTAAATTATTATTATTTAAACTAAATATATTTACATAATATTAAATAGTCCATAAATATTTATAATTAAAGCTAATTAAACACAAATCAGTTTTAGATTTTAAATTAAAAATAATTATTTTAACATAATGTAACATATGATAATATTTATAATTTTAGCTATATAAATGTACTTAAAATTTTAAATTTTCAAGAAATTAATTATTTTGTTGATAAATATTATTATCTACAGTTACATATACATTATTTTACTATTTGTTTTAGTATTATTATCTATATATAATACAATATTAAATAGTCCATAAATATTTATAATTAAAGCAAATTAAAAACAAATCAGTTGTAATTTTAAATTATAAATAATTATTTGACATAATTTAACAGAAGATAATATTTACAATTTTGGTGATACAAATATACTTACAATTTAAAATTTGCACGAATTTATATTATTTTGAAATATTATTATCTACAGTTACATATATGCTACTTTAGTATTTGTTTTAATATATATAAACTGATTTTAAATAAATATTAAAAATTATACATAATTTCTAATTTTAAAACATGTAAATAAATTGAAAAGAACATGAACAGTCATACATAAGTTTTAATTTAGATACATGTAATTAAATTAAAATTAATACGAACAGTCATTATCATTTTGTATCATAAACAAAACACAACATAATTTATTATTAATAATAATTAATAAATTAGTTCTGATAATATATTTATGGTAAGCTATAAATTTTATCTTTTTAAAAAGTATTAATTTTAAGTAGTATCAAAATATTAATAAATAAAATAAAGCTATCAAAATTTAGTGATAATATATAGTAATTTGTTATATATTATCAATAAATTCTCTTTATTAACTTCGAATAATGTGGTTTACTTTCACATTAACTATAATAATTTATGTTAGATTAAAAAAAACATGTATATTTATAAATATTAACAATTAGTATTAGGTTTTCAAGTTGCATACCTAATTTGAAATAATGATAAAATATTAAAAAGTAGACTCTACTTTCAAACCTATCAAATAGAAAAAGAGGAAGCTGAGCTCTAAAAGGACAGAAACCGTTAGCATGAAAGTACAAAGAATCCTCAAAGCATGGTCAATCAAATTTAAAATACGTGTAATTGAAGACACATATTTTGTACAGACCAATACGATAAGATATAAATTTACAAGACATATTATGTAAACTATTCAAATTCTTATTCTCCAAATATTTTGAAATGTAATGTCTTTGTAAGTATAATCGCTTATTCCCACAATTATTGTCTTTAAACTTTTAGTTTGCTTGATTTCAGTTTTGTTTTCATTACTAAGAAATATAAAGTTGTTTATATTAGTTAACCAAAAAATATTTCTTTTACTAATTAACGAAATGACATATTACAGTGAGGATTAAGTGTAATTGTTTTCCAATACACTTACAAACAAATTTCAATTTTTTTTGATAAAATACCAAATTCCGCGCAAAGTGCGGACTTCCCGTAATCTTTATATATATATATATATATATATATATATATAACATTTTTTTATTATTTCTCCTTCCGCCATGTCATCAAATAGATTAAGGAAAAGTCGACAAATTGCAATTAAATTTCTTTTCATCACTGAATTCTGAGAGGTTAGTTTCATGAACTTTAATATTCTTTATATAGAGAGCCGACAAGTTTGACCAGAAATACTCAAGACCTATTATGTTATATAAAACGAAAAAGTATCAACAATTACTCTTGGCCCATTAAATCGATTATGTGAAGTCCATCAGAAAGCCTTCACTTCTGGCCTTTCCCTTCCTCCCAGATCCAAGATCCAAGATTATACTATAGACATATTAGTTTCATTTTAATCATTGTAAACAAAATGATATACAAAATTAAAATAAATACATATAATATAACTAAACTTTTCAAACTAGAAAAATTTTGACAAATAATATAAAAAATATTTAAGACACACATAATATAAAAAGATATTTAAACTAAAAATAAGTGTTAAAATAGTGAAAATATTTCTTTTGCAACAAATAAATTTAAGAAAATAATGATAAATTTAAAGGATGGAAATAATAGCCAAAACGACAAAACAATTATGAAATCTCGCGCAATAACATGTCACTAAATTATTTCTCTCCTTCTAACAGGTAAGCATGTTTAAGCTTGAATATATTGATTTCATTTGATTCTTTGTAAATGGACTATATAGATGATCTCAAACACTAAAGTTTAATTACAAAAATACTAATAAGTCATTCGAAAAACTTCACTTACTTCTATCGAAAGAAAGTAAAGTAATTTTTTGTGACTTATTGATATAACTAACCAAAATAAACATTGAGAGAAAATAAATAGTTATATTTTAAAATATTCTATTATAGTTAAGCAAATATATAATTTCTAAAATGAATAGTAAAATAAATAGTTAAAAATGTTGTAAAATAAGTAAACACATTATTACTATTGTAATGAAAGTAAATTAAATATTTAAAATAAAACTAATTAGTAGTTTATTTAATCGCCCGCCCGTAGGGCGAGTTTATCCTAGTAATCTCTATATGATATTCCGTGGTTTATATTTTGGTTAATTGTTTGAACTGAGTAAATGCAGTGGCTCATATCATAACCACGCACAATAATTAATAGTATCTTTAAATTTAGCTTTTTAATATATTTTTTTATAGATGATGAGTTGTTAACATGATTGAATTATAGTTTTTTTTTCAGTTATTCGGCACAAAAGAGAAGTTGAGGGATGCCATAATGTGCCCACCACCATTGATTCGTTCTCTACTTATCTCCGAATACAGAGTGGATATTCTCTTTGCAGATCAGTCATATGTTATTGCGTGACACCCAACATTGCATTTACATCTGCCCCATCACTTTCAATAATTATAGTGTTTAAAGTCAAGTTTGGGAGATTTTTAAGATGGTGTTAGATTTTGAATACTCAGTCCCTTATAAGTTTGTGGAAACAGTGTAGACTTAAGTTTTTTTTTAAAGTGTATAATTAAATTTATATAGAGTTTGTTGATTTTAAAGTTGATAGATTTGTTAAATTTGGAAAGAGTTGTAGAGAGTTTTGTATATTTTGAAAATTTATAAAAATAAGTTGTTATAATGATTTTAAAAATCTTAGGCATATATGTAGTATTCTTTAAATCTTGTTTCATGAGTTAAAAAATTATGAATACAACTCCCAATAACACTAACTCTAATGGATTTAAAAAATCATTAAAATCTAAACTTTTTGAATAACAAATGACTTTATATAGAATTATAAAATCATTATACCAATAACACTAGATTTGAGTGAGAATTTGAGAATCTATATACCAATAACACTAGACTCTAAGAATTCTAAAAGTTATTATAAATCTAACTCCCACTAACACCCCCTAAGTTTATGAGCATTTTTTACCCAAAGAAAGAAAAAAAAAGTTGGGGGGATAGTTATCACATGAAATATTTAAGTTTTTTATTGATTAGTGATGAAAATGTCTTGGGTGCGTATTATGAAATCCCTTGTCTTGTATTTTTTTTTTTTTGTAACTCCCTTGTCTGGTATTCTACCGTAATATCGTGATAGTTGTCTCAATCAAAACAATGTAAAGTCTGCCTTATATTTCTTTCTCATTTAATATGAATTCAAAGACTTTGTAAACATTTTGATTTTTTGGCATATGGTTGTTTTGAAAAGAATTCACTTAACTACATTCATTCCCAAGTTAAATTTATCTTTTCGATCTTTTATCTAAACATTTTTTAAATTGAGTAATTGAATAAAAGTAAGTTACTAGGAAGTGATTTGTAGCAAAGTGCTAGAGAAAGCAAAATACAAAAAAAAAATCATGTACTAATACCATATTAGTAAATATTTTTTTAAACTTTCTAAAATTTAATGCATCAACCATGAGATGAATGGAGCCTACAAGTCAAGAAAGTGAGCGTATTTTTACAAAAAAAAAAAGAAGAAAGTGAGCGTTGAGACCCATTAGCGATCCTTGGTCGGGGCATTACATATTGTTAGAATCATTAATTTCTATAAGCAAGAGAGAAGAGAAAATGGAGAACTGGAGATAGTAAAAATGACTGTCTTGTCTTTTTTTTTTGGTTGACATCATCTTGTCTTTTTCTTATATGTACAAAAAGTACCAGAGTTAAAATTTAGAGGGCAGCACGTACATATGCTAGCCTATAAGTTAATTTGAATTTATAATAACCTTCAACTATAACAATATAATAGTTTTGATGGCCCAACACATCAAAATCCATATGTCTACAAATAGCAAAGTATAATGGTTAAAGCCTTAAAGGTGTATTGGAAAATAATGTCTTCTTTAATAAGATTTGGAGTTAAATATAAAAGTAGATAATAGATTATCTTTAGGACCATATAATGAATTGTTTGTGGAAGCACCATAGCCAAATGGTTAAAGTTTAAAGGTTTCTATACTCATGTTTGGGGTTCAAATCCCAGACGCTTATCGAAAGTTCCAGAGTATTATAGGCAGAGTTGTTTGTTGTGGTCGTGTGCTGTAGAGAGCATGTCTATCGAAGGTGTCTTACATGCAAAATCGTCTATCGATCCAAGTGTTTCAGGGAGAACTTCATTGTGAAACATTATCTATGGAGTTATTCATCAATATCACTCTTGTTGCAAGTAGTTGATGATTATATATAATAGAATTAGAAATTATATGACGATTTAATAGTTACACATCATTAAAAAAAAAGAATTGATTTTGAATCTTCGTATGTTGCAACAACATTTCGGTAAAGGTATGCGCCATGATGGATTGATAGTGTTTGAAACCCCTATATAGAGTTTGAAACCCCTATATATGATAGAGTTTGAAACCCCTATCGCAGCTCTGATACTCGGGAGGCACATCAACTGATAGAAAGCTATGTAACCACGGTTGGTTAGTTCTTATAAAGGTTTATGGAGAATGTGTAAATGTAAGGAAAATTATTCACTTATCCGGCCTTTTTCACTTATTATTCATTGAACCATGTGAGTATATATATATACGCAAAAAAAAGTGTAAAGAAAATAAAATCAAAACAAACAAATTAATCGCGAAACTAGGAAACATAGGTAAATATTCTTAAGTTTCGGATTCTTCTTTTTTTTTGTTATTATCTGCAACCTCAGCTTCAGCTTTCTTTTAAACTTTGTTAAAGTATAAAGCAGAAAGACTCAAAATTAAACTATGAGAGAAAAAATAAGTAAAACAATGGTTTAAAGGGCTGGAACTGGAGTGTTCTCCAAGTTTCAGTCTTTCAGAGACCCTGTTCGATCAAATAATCACCCAACCTCTCGACGACCATGTTGCATTGTCCTGGAGTCACTGGTTCTTCGTACAGACCAAACACCATTGATTGTCCTGTTTTCTTGATTGTAATTCCTCCAGCTCCCTGCACATGTTTTAAAATGAACCCCACAAATTACAATCACTAAGAATGGTTTTGAGTTTGAAAACCAAATTCATAACATCAGATATCAAGAATTTAAACATTTGACCGTCTTTGCAAGAGTTGATTCTCCTAATCTTAAGCGGGAAAATAAGCATTTTATTTCTCAAGTATTTGAAATCGACACCTTTAATACTCAAGTATTATTAGCGCATAATTATTCTCCAACAAACCGTTGATTGTGCAAATTTAAGAACGAAATAGCCAATCGTTAACTGATTAATGAAGAACAAAGAATTTCCGTTAAATTTTTAATGGTTGACTATTAAAGTCATAACTATGCGCAGTCAATGATTAGTCGAAGAATAAATATGTGTATACAATACTTGAATATTTAATTTACCGCTTCCAGATACTTAAGGAATTAAAAACACCAATCCCCTTTTAAAAATTATAATTGAAAAAAATTTCAAGTTAGATAGAACAAATATACGAGATTTGTACTTTTAGAAATAGACTCTTGAGTTTTTATAATGACATATAAAACAATACAAAATAATTATAGTTACATTGTATTGCTGATGTACTTCATGCTTATAAAATCGTCTCTATATCATTTAGATGATACGATGAAGTACATCAACAATACGATGCAACCGCAGTTATTTTGCATTGCTTACACGATATAATCTATTTTATAAACATGAAATACATCAACAATACGATGCAACACAATACGATGCAACTGTAATTATTTTCTATTGTCTTATATGTCATTGTAAGAACACAAAAACCTCTTTCTAAAAGTAAAAATCTGAGTATATTTTTTCTATCTAAGTTGAGGATATTTTTTAAGTAAGATTTTTAAAAGAGATTGATGTTTTTAATTCTTCAAGTATTTGCAATCGACAAATTAAATACTCAAATATTATTTGCGCATATTATTTCTCTAACTAATCATTGACTGGATAAAATTATGATTATAATAATCAACCATTAAAAAGTTGACGAAACCGTTAGTTCCCTGTTAATTAGTTAACGAGTGACTATGCATTCTCAATTTGCGCAGTCAACGCTTTGTTGAAAAATAATTATATATGTATGCAAGTAATACTTGAATATAACCGATTTCAAATATTTGGAAAATAAAATGCTCATTTTCCCAGTCTTAGGCTTGAATTATTGCAAATGCATTTTATGCGTTTACATTTGCATTTGCATGGATCTTTTATATATTTAAATTAGCGTGTTTGAAAAACAAGCTAACTAGATTTTAACCCGCACGTCCGTGCGGATATTTTTCTATTTTATAAATGTATTTGATATTATTACAAACATTTTATTTATACAACTTTAATTTAGTGCTATATATTGTGTAACTCTATAATTTTTTTTATATTTCTTCCTCAACATTATTAATATATAGTGATTTGTTTAAAACATTTTAATTTGTTATTAATTTTTATTACTTACTAATATATTTTCGAGTTAGATACAATAAAATAACCATATGAAATAATCAAATAAAGAATCTCTTTCAAAATATGTTTTTTCTTTAATTTATACATTTTGCATATAATATATTTTAAATTTTATTTATTTATATTATTTAAAAGAAATCTATTTAATATGTATAAGAAAATATACTTTAACATATATCATTTCAGTGTTTTATGGGATTTATAAGTAAAAACACTGTTTTGTTTAAATAATATAGACCTATTTTTAGTAAATTTTATACATAGTAGTATCCATCATATTATTTTATTAAAATTTATTGATATATGATATTTTTTGGATGTTATGATATTAAGTTTTATTTTAAAAAATTAAGACTTCATTGCTTTAAAAGAAAATTCCCAAAATATTTTTTATAATTATAATAAAAATAAATTTAAAATTAAATTTTGATTTGTCATTAATATTTTAAGTGAGTTGCTAAAATACCATAGTTTTCTATTGACATTTTTTTAAATAGTATATAAATTAAAGTTTATTATTTATTATTATATTTTTGTACACAAACATTATAAATAATATATTGTTGAGAGTTTCAATATAAATAAAAAATTGTAGATATATAAGTTTAACATATGTTAATACATTTATTTTGTATAAAGCTATTATACAGTTTATGAATTTTAACTTATTTAATGATGAATGATGATTTATATAAATGAAAAACTTTACAATTTAAAATTTGTTAATTTACCTATTTAATATAATTTTATCATATTTAATTCATGTAACACTTCTATTTTCATATATTCCATAATATATTTATAGAATTTATAAAAAAAAGTAGAATTTTTATTTTCTTGTTTATAATAAAATTTTAGTTAACATTGATTTATAATAATATTATATAACTAATTACGAAATTTATTAATGTATTATTTTATAAAAATATTTAAATTCTTAAGTAAGATTTTGTTAGATTCAAATAAAATAAAATATTTAAATTCTTAAGTAAGATTTTGTTAGATTCAAATAAAATATAACAGATTTGTATAATTAAAAATAAATTCAAATTTTTAGTGGGTTTATTATTGATGTAATTAATAAATATGTCATATTAACTAATTTTTGAATGGTCTAATTACTATTTGTTAATAGTAGATAAAATTTTAAAATTGTTAATTTACCTATTAAATATAATTTACATATTTAACTAATGTAACACTGCTATTTTTATATAATAGAGAATATATTTATAGAATTTATAAAAAAAATAGTGTAGAATTTTATTTTCCTGTTTTATAATAAAAACTTAGTTAAATTGATTTATATATTACTAATCACGAAATTTATTAATGTA
This sequence comes from Moricandia arvensis, assembly GCA_905132765.1. Taxonomy (NCBI): domain Eukaryota; kingdom Viridiplantae; phylum Streptophyta; class Magnoliopsida; order Brassicales; family Brassicaceae; genus Moricandia; species Moricandia arvensis. Next base: position 34,150 of record CAJHQP010003869.1, on the reverse strand, counting down.
TAATTTTATAAAAATATTTAAATTATTAATTAAAATTTTGTTAGATTCTTTTTCAATAGATTTTGTTATAATTAAAAAAAAATAAAAATTCTAGTTGATTTATTATTAATGTACCAAATTTATATACCCATTGAAATTAATTAATTTAAATATATTATTTTAAATGATATTGGAAGAATCTGTAAATAAGAAAGAAATGGAATGACTAAATGTGTAAATAGAAGAAAATATTTAATCTGTTATCCGTGTTTCCAAACATTCTTCCTTTAGTCTACTATCTATGTTTCCAAACATTCCAATTTTGTATTTGATTTTTAATAATATAGATGTTAGTTAATAGATAAGTCACAACATTTTTCAATAAGTCCAAAAAAAAACATGCCAATGTAATTTTAAAATAGGATTCTATTTTAATATATTAGATGTTTCTTAAATATTTAATGTTGTGAGCTTATATGATAACATGTAACTAATGTATAGCAAAAGCCAAGAAAGTAGAAACCATCGAAACTAGAGTATAGATTGTTTCATATATAGGCATTCTACATTTACATTTGCATGTATATGAAAATAATAAAGTTAATATTTTATAAAATAGACTTTTTTGTTTTTCTCTAAGCTATTTACTTTGCAAAAAGCGAATGCAAAAAAAAAACATGGAAAATTGTCCTAAGTTTACCTTCTTGCCACGGATGACAGCATTAGGCTCGCCTTGAATAACCATATACTTTAGTCCTGCAAGGAACAATCCTGTGGGAGCAAGGTGGCCTGGCTCATCGAAATCTTTCATGATATCTGTCATCTCTTGAGGCTTAAACTGTTTTGAAGAGGATGAACCATCAGCTATTTTCTTTTTGGGATCCAATTAAACTAATCCTTGAATCATATGATTCATATCCAAATTAAGGAACTTGGTACATTTAGAAACACTAATCAGTTAGAACATTAACAAAATGCAAGTGGGAATCTAGGACCGCTCTGAAGGAAAATAGAGAGTTACCTGAGGAAAATTAGCGCTCTGAGCCCAAACACTACCGTCAAGGCCGATGATGGCGGCAGAGGTGAGGTGGTGACCTTGGCCATCACCAACATCGCACATCAAATGCTCATCAACATATGTTTGCCACGACATTATCTCGATCTCTTTCTTGTTCTTCCCGGTTTGTTAACCTTTTTTAATAATCTTTTTACGTATGCATGTATGTGTGTGCAATGCATGCAACTCCAAGGGGGACTTCGTCGTCTCTCGCTCGATAAATAGGGAGCTACAATTCATTCAAAAAAAAAAAAAAAAAAATAGGGAGCTACCAAAAATGTCGTGCGATGAAATCTCCACCGTTGGACTCAAAAAGGCACATTCTTAGCCGCTCATAAAATTCAATTAATTCTACTCACGTTTCGCCTTTGTTCTAGCTTTAGCATTAACTCCATGCACGCCAAGTGTCCCTATTTATAACGAACATGAAGTTTATAAGGAAACAACGACTATATATTGACTTTTTTTGTCTATTAATAAGACCAATAAACATGATTTTGTAATAGTACCCTTGAAACAACCTCTTATGAAATGAAAATATATTGTCTGAGTTTTTTTTTTGACTAAAAATATATCGTCTGAGTTTGGATCTCTCTAGCTAGTTTCTCTACACAGTTAATATTTTACTCTGGAAAATATTTTGGCATACGATAACACAATTTTACAATTGCAAGGAGAACTATCATTTTGTACCATATATGATCATTCTGAATTTCCCAAGGTTATTGGCAAATTCTCGAGAAAGAGCTTTGCCATGTCGAATATAGATTCCTCTTCTTACCATTACCGACAGTGAGCTTGTGACATAATCTACCATGGAATAAGATTCTATCAGTTTAAATGTTATATTTTTGGTATTTCTCAAATCCTCCTATTCTGATAAAGTGTAATAATATTAAATTATTATTTTATATTTATATACTACATAAAAAATATAGAAATCGATAAAATGATATAATATTCTTATATAAAACATTATGTTTGTATATAAAGTATTATAATAATTATTAACGTCTATATATGTCTTATAAGTTATTTATAAAATTATCTATCCTGGCTTACAAAACTATTTTAGTTTATAAAACATTTATAAAAATAGAAATTCTCCTATATATTAAAAGAGAAGTTAGTTAAGTGACTTTTGCTTATATGTCGATCATTTTTTAAGTCTCTAGGAAATTACTATAAATTGCATGGTCAATAATTTTAAATTTTATTTATTTTAGTTTAAATTTAAAATAAAAAATAAATCTAGAACCCTTTAGTATCATTTGCCAAACAATGTAAATTATATAACAAATAACTATTTATGGTAAATAACTGTTGAAATTATATAAAGAATAATACCGTTTGATCAATTTTTTTTATATTTATAAACTACATATATAATGAGCTTGTGCATAATCTACCATAGAATAAGGTTCTGTCAATTTTAACGTTATATGTTTTCTTGTATTTCTCAAATAATATAAGTAAAATAAAGGATAAGAATAATTTGATGTCATAAATTCACCAAGATTAGAGAACTATTTATCAAATAATGCACTAATTTTTAGATAAACTATATTAGAGCTAATGATCATTAGTAATAGGTTTTTTAGAGCACCATTATCGGTTTAAAACTCTCAAATATATCTTAGAATTATAACAATAATATTTTCTATCTAAGTAGATTTATAACTAAAATTAAACAATAAATGAATTTCAACCAACCATAAATGCCCATTTGGAGGAAAGTCTAATGGGGTTCACACTAGATACAATTCTTCTTTTCTTTCCTTATTGCTATTTTATTGTTTTTTAGGATGAGATACTCTTGTTACTAAATCCTCTCTATGACAATGCTCTTATATTAAGTCTTTCAACATAAATTTAATAATATACTAACATAAGATAATATTATAATGAAAACTGAAAATGTTTAAATTTGTTGGACAAATGAGTCTCTTTGAAAGGGTAGCGGAGTCTTCATAAAGAATTGTTTCTCCACTTTTAGAGTGTCTTTCCCTTACTTTTGATTTTTATCATAAGAAAATTTAGCAGAAAAAGGTTGATGCGTTATTTTTCCATAAATATTATCTTATAGCAGCATATATCTTCCAAAGTATGATCACATACTATTTATCCTCAAGAATAAAGTTCAAAACTTATTTCTCTATAAATATAAAAAATTATCTATATTTTCCACAATTATAGATCAAAATCGAAAAACATGAAATCGATTTATATTAGTTTACTGTTTTTAAACAAAGCATAACCCAATTTAAGTTAATAACTAGCCAGATTAAGACCCGATTACACCCAATATTATGACCCAAAACTTAACTAAAACCCCAAATCCCCAAGATCTTAATCCGACCCGAAAAAAATCTATGTTCGACATGTTCAAGAGTTCAATTCGATACAATCTCTTAGTTTATTGTAAGAGATTCAAGAGTTCAATTCGATTTTAGAAACTGTGAGAAAATCAAAATTAGTGTAAAAATAGAAATTTTTTTTATCAGGACTAAATAGTATGAAGTCATATTTAAGGAAATACTTAATGTTATACGATAGCACTAAAGGGGAAATAGCTCCTCGGGACCGAAAGGAAACGCTGCTGATGCCTTAGTGGACAAGGAATTACTTCTTTCGTTTTATTATAAATGTCACTTTGACATTTTTAAACGGAAATCAAGAACATTGTATAATAGATTTATATACTCGTATTTAATGCATGATTGACTAACTCGTATTTAATGCATGATTAATTAAATAAAAATAAATTTTATTTTATTAGTTATTGAAAATGATAAATATAAATTAATGTATAAAATTATATTGAAATTGTAAAATGACATCTGGTGGATAGCCAGTGACCAAATAAACGAAAGAATGATATTTATTTTGAAACAAAAATAATAATTTAAAGTGACACTTACTAATATGAAACAGAGGGATTACATAACATAGTAATGTCTGGTTACGACGTTAGGCTTTTCTATTAGTGGGCTACGCTAAGTTTGAGCTAAGCCTGCTTAGTGTTTATATATACGGGCCCATAAATAAAAGTTCTTTTCGGAAAAAAAGAAAAACTAATTTATTTTTCTCATATCAAAAAAATGAAAATAGTGATGACGTGTGTATCCATCCAGAAGAAGAAGAAGAAGTAAATAAAAATCGAAAGATCTGAGTTGAGAGAAAAGACAAGGCGGGGAAGATGGGAATAAGGTTCATATTGATGGTGAACAAGCAAGGCCAGACTCGTCTCGCTCAGTACTATGAGTGGCTCACTCTCGAGGAACGTCGTGCCCTCGAAGGCGAGATCGTTCGTAAATGCCTCGCTCGCAACGACCAGCAGGTTAGGTTTACCTCCAATCCGATCCTTTCAACTTTCTATCAGATCGGTCGTGATTTTTTTGGTTCAGATCTCGTCTCAATTGATGTCAATTTCGATCTGTTTGGCTCGTAATTAGCTGTTTCAAATACTGGAATTGAAGTTTTTGATCAAATTGTGAAAATTTGATTTTGTTAGATCGATCCGGCATCATTAGCTTTTGAAAATTGAGTGATCATAGTTTCACGTTGAGCTCCTGTGCTATGTTTTCGTCTTGTTTTTGCCATGTAAAAGTGTTGCCGAATGAAACATTGGTCTTAGATCCTAAAAAGTTTAAAGAAAATTATAGGTCTGCTCCAAAAAATCTTCTTAGGTCTCCTGATCCTGGAATTGGCCTCCTGATCAATTGTGAAAATTTGATTTTCTAGATCGATCCGGCATTAGTTTTTGAAAATCTCTGAGTTTCATCTGAATTTGTGATTTGCTTGATCATAGTAAAAGTGTTGCCGCGTTCTGGGCAAAGCCGAATGAAACATTGGTCTTAGACCCTAAAAAGTTTAAAGAAAATTACAAAGACATAGCTCCAAATTTTTTTTTGTCTCCCAAATTTATAAAAAGAAATTTTAGTTGGAAATCTTTATTAAATCGCCTATGAACTCTTCAATCTCAGGGCTGGCCCTGGTTGCAGTGCTTGTTAGATTTTGATTGATGTTTGAGTTCCTTTGTTCATCCCTTGTTCTTAACATTATGTTGACGTATTGTTTCTTAACAAGCAGTGTTCGTTTGTGGAGCATCGCAACTACAAGATCGTCTACAGGCGTTATGCATCTCTCTTTTTCATGGTTGGTGTTGATGACGATGAAGTAAGTTATTATGACATACCTCTCTGATTATTTTGTATGATGTTGAGGAATAGCAGAGAATGATATATATAGTCAACCGATGAGTACCACAAAAAAACTGTTTTGCATATCATATTTAACGCAAACTATCCTTTGTCAACACTAAAGCTTGTATTTTTCCTTCACCCATCATCACTAAGAGTGTTTGTCTAATTACTAAATCTCTGCAATAGACAATGATATATAGTCAACCCATGAGTATAGAAACTGTTTTGCATATCATTGTGATGCAAACTATCCGTTGTCAGCACTAAGGATTGTATTTTTCCTTCACCCATCAGACACTAAGAGTGTTTGTCTAATTACTAAATCTCTGCAATTTGCTTCCTGAGTCTTGTCCTAGAACGAGCTGGCGATTCTAGAGTTCATACATCTTTTGGTTGAGACAATGGACAAGCATTTTGGAAATGTGGTAAGTTTTAGTAGTCTCTAATCGAATAGAGTTTGTCTTGTTTTGTGTCTTCTATGTGTGATTCTTGTTTTATGTGGATGCATGCAGTGTGAGCTGGACATAATGTTCCATCTGGAGAAAGCTCATTTCATGCTCGAGGAAATGGTCATGAATGGTTGCATTGTCGAGACTAGCAAAGCCAACATACTTTCTCCTATACAACTCATGGACAAAGCCCATTAAATTCAAGACCCTTGTTTGTTTTCATTTCATCACACTGTTAAGACAGCTTCTGTAATATTATTATTACTACTGCACTCTTTTGTCCCATTCAAGGAACAATTTGTTTCTTCCATGCTTTGAATGGTAGTGATTAGAGATGTTAAAAATTGGGGCCGATACAACCCATTTTAGATTCCAAATCCGTTGATTAACAATTACATCACCATATAAATTTTAAATTTATTACATATAATGTTTAATTAATATATGTGATAGTGATGAACAATATGACAAATAATGTTTCACGATAAAGTTTTCCTTGAAACATTTGGATTGATGGATGATTCTGCATGTTCAACATCCTCGATGGACATACTTTTTCCAAATTCGTAAAAAATCTATTTAATTCTTTTTTTATAATGTTAGGATTAACTATTACATCATCATAAAATTCTTAAATCAATTACATATGATGTTCAGCTATTTTTAATATGTGATATTGATGAACAACTTAACGAATAATGCTCCACGATGAAGCTTTTTCCGAAACATTTGAATCGATAGAAGGTTCTGCATGAACGACATCCTCGATGAACATGCTTTCCGCAGCAGACGACCACAACGAACGATTTTGCATGCGGTACTTATTGGGTTTGTGAAAGCCCATGTCCAACTCTTTATTGTCTGATTAGTACGTTATTGTCCACTTTGGGCCTAATAGGCTAGCCCGCATGGATTTATTTTTGGTTTTCTTACCAAAAAGCCTCGTACGAATTAGAGTTGGACTTCTCTTTATATATTAGATACTCATTGTCCAAACTTTCAATATTGGACTTTGTTTGATATTTCACATTCTCCCCCTCAAACTAAGGACCACACTCATCTCGAGTGTTATAGCCTTCAGCGAAACTCCTTTATCGCAAGGTTACTTTGAGAATGTTCCTCCCACACTTTCAGGATCTTTTGACTAGTTTCTGTCGAACCTCTCTTTCCTACTTGAATGGTCTCATTCCTACTCGAAGGGTATTTTGGTCTTCTTGTAGATCTTCGTCAAACCGCTATGATACCAATTGTTGGGTTTGTGAAATCCCATGTCCAACTCTTTATTGTCCGATTAGTACGATATTATCCATTTTGGGCCAAATAGGCAAGCCCGCATGAATTTATTTTTGGTTTCTTTCCCAAAGGTCTCGTACTAATTAGAGTTGGATTTCTCTTTATATATTAGATACTCATTGTCCAAACTTCCAATGTGGGACTTTGTTTGATATTTCACATTCTCCCCCTCAAACTAAGGACCACACTCATCTCGAGTGTTATAGCCTTCATCGAAACTCATTTATCGCAAGGTTAATTTCAGAATGTTCCTCTTACACTTTTAGGATCTTTTGACTAATTTATGTAGAACCTCTCTTTCCTACTTGAAGGGTATCATTCCTACTCGAAGGGTATTTTGGTCTTCTTGCAGATCTTCGTCAAACCGCTATGATACCAATTGTTGGGTTTGTGAAATTCCATGTCCAAATCTTTATTGTCCGATTAGTACGATATTATCCACTATGGACCAAATAGGCAAGTCCGCATGAATTTATTTTTGGTTTCCTTTCCAAAGGTCTCGTATTAATTAGAGTTGGAGTTCTCTTTATATATTAGACACTTCTTGTCTAAACTTCCAATGTGGGACTTTATATATTAGATATTTCACATTCTCCCCCTCAAACTAAGGACCACACTCATCTCGAGTGTTATAGCCTTCATCGAAACTCATTTATCGCAAGGTTAATTTCAGAATGTTCCTCCTACACTTTTAGGATCTTTTGACTAATTTATGTCGAACCTCCCTTTTCTACTTGAAGGGTCACATTACTACTCGAAGGGTATTTTGGTCTTCTTGCATATCTTCGTCAAATCGCTCTGATACCAATTGTTGGGTTTGTGAAAGTCCATATCCAACTCTTTATTGTCCGATTAGTACGATATTGTCCACTTTATATTTAATAGGGAAGCTTGCATAGATTTACTTTTGGTTTCCTTCCCAAAAGACCTCATTTGTTTGATATCTCGCAGTATTCTAGAACTTCTGATAATCTTTGCATAATTTGTAAAAAAAAATGCATTGTTTGATATTTGAACCCCATACATACATAGGTGTAGAAATCTTTAAATTTTAACCTTTAAACTTTAACCATTAAACTTTAAACTTTAACCTTTAAACTATGATGCTTCCACGGTCCATTTAATTACTCTTAGCCAACTTTTATTGTTTAGTAGCCACGTTAAAAATCATTCTTTGTGATACTCTAATTTCAAATGTTTATCCAAAGGTTCAATAGCTTTTACAGAAATCTTCAAGAACATGGAAACAATGTCATTATTGATTCAAATTTAAAACATAGCAAAGCAGTTAACCAATTGACATTGACTACATGTCGTCTTCTTGCAGTGATGTTATGAAGTGAGGGATAAACAATTAGCTTTCAATTGGATACTTTAAACAATATCTCTCACCACCAACTCTTTTACTTGCAAGTATAATTAAAAAGATGCTTGAATGTGTAGGAGTAATGTAGTTTCCAACTTTATTTTAATGGTATATGGCGAACCGTCCCATTCTTCACTTCCATAAAAATTCGTTATTTATAAACTTATCCTTTTCAATTCAACATGTATTAGCTTACCAAAGATAGAGAATAATTTTTTTCACCAATCCAATTTATTTGACAATTGACCACAGAGATTGAAATATCAAAGGTAAAATTTGGAACTTAGGAAGACTTATAGATATATAGGTAAATTTATTTTATTTTATTTTATTTTATTATTGATAAAATACAACATTATTCTTAAAATGATTGAAAAGAAAAGAAGAATGAATACTATAACTTTTTATTAGATAATTTAAAATCTCGTTTTATGCAGTAGAAACTCATCAACCTTCGGTCTCGTCCTCCAAGTAAAATGTAATTAGTGATCTTTCACCATTTTAGTTTCGCCGGAAAATACTGCATAGTCACAAAAATGCATGCTATATTTACAAATCTGGATATTAATTTAACTCATATTCTATTGTATATAGAAATTACTTTTACCTTGTTGATAAGGGAAATGTAGTAAGGCTTCACTTGTTCTACGTCTACATGAACTTTGCTCTTACTGTATAAGTCATATTTACTGCAATTTTATTTTGAAAATTCGTTAGAAAACAAAATTGGAATATAGAATAGTAACCCACAAAATAAATAAATATTTTTTTACTTGAAAACATGGAGCCATTTGAGATCCTCCCTGTCTTCATCGTTCATCAAGTGTGTGTAGGTTCCCGCCTTGTGCAATGCTGCATGATTATTTATTAAAATGTTTAGTATTAAAAAAAAGTAGCTGATATCTATACTAAATTTACTCAAGATATGGTTGACATTTGAAAACGTACGATAAAAGGAATGGTATCGAATAATGAAGAGACCAGCGTGAGGAAGAGTTGTGCCATTCTCCTTAGCCACCTAAATTAAATGATCAAATCAATTATATTATAAGTTTGGTAGTTCTTTTAAATCATAACCATTTATAGAAGAAAATAGAAAAAGATTATTACCAAATACATGTAGTCGTCATGACCCCATGACATAAGGACATTGTCCAGTCCACATCCTTCACTATAAACTCCATTTTTGGTGTTGTACTTTGGGGTGTTATTATCAGGATTTTCTTTGAAATACTGCAATTTAACAATAGTAGATACACGAATTAACATAATTTAATTCATCATGTACGTTAGAATTGAACTCAACTTTCACAAAAATCTGAAATATACTAGATCTAAGTAGTGTATTAAGTATTTTTACCTTGTGGTGAATATTGGCCGCGTCGAAGCTGCATCCAACTGGAAATGTATCGCCTGTAAATTTAGTCAAAGTGTTAAAAATATGTTGCTATTTTACAGAATTAAATGAAAATATAATTCTATACTAGTAAACGGTCCAATAAAAGCTTATAATAGGATAATTTATTTTTAATACATACCAACGACAGCCCATTGAGGAAGACCACCAAATTCTGGCAGAAGGAGAACTTTTCCAAGATCTGTATTAAAAAATAATAGTAATTCAAATTCCAATACTGACACAGGATTATCTTTTAAGATGTTTTTACTCAATATTATAATTCCAAAAAAAGGACAAAACCAAAAACTCTTTGGAACTATTATTGGCCGTTTTATAATCAACATTTATAACGCGTGTGAGATTTTTATCAAATTTATAACACTATTATACGATACATGAAAATTTTGGAACTAGTGTATAGTCATATGATATAGCATGAGAAGACATAGACATGTACCGTGGATGAGAGCGGTGAGATGGAGCCAATCTTCGTTAGGATAATCCCTGCGGATGGCTTCAGCGGTTTGGAGAAGGTGTTGAATTTGAGGCTCATCGACATCAGGATCGCTCTCATCGACCACATTGTTCAATAGCTCACAACATTCCCATATACTCATTTCCATCTTGTTAAGTTTTCCATACTCTTTTCTCATTTCTTTCACCTGTCCAATTTTTACGAAGTTGTTAGAGCAGCATTATCGGAGGTTTTTAGTAATTTTTTAAAGGGAGGTCCACCAAAACCTAAAAATCGGTTTCAAAAACCCCTAAATAAGAGTCCACTTCGCCGGATTCTTGTACTATTTGCGGGTCTCACTGACACGTGGCAATCCGCGATTGGTTCGTTTTTAATTTTTTTTTAAATCATACCAAAAAAAAATAGAGTTTTAAGATTAATCATGATCGTAAGTCTCTATTAATACTGAATAATATTAATTTAGTTAGTGTCATAAAACTTTAATTTAATTAAACTTACAAAATCATAAGTCTGGTGAATATGTTGCATCCTGTAGAATTCCTCAACACCCTGCTGTCTCTCGCTTTCACCATTGTCATAGTCCCTAAACATAAATAGAAAAATGATTGTGATAAATTTTCATGAAAATGCAACATTCATAAACATATTATTACATGCAGATTATATCTCTAGAGAGCAAAAAGAAGAAGCACAAACCTAAAAGAGTGGCCCAGGAAATTGATATCAGGAACCTCGAATTCATCAGTTTCTTTAGATTTGGGAACCATAAAACCTCCATCTAACACCAATTCATCACCCCTCTCCCCTTTCGTTTTCTTTTCCTCGATTCTTGAATCTATAAAACCATTAAAACGTAAGATTCATATGTTAATGGATAAAAATCTTATATACTATCGTTGTTCAAAACTAATCTAAGCATAGCGTTCTCTGATATATTAAAAGATAAATAAATGAAACGTTACCAGAGACGTAATGTTCAACAAGAACTGTCATCGTGTTAGGAAGTTGATACGCAAATTAAAAGGTGATGAAATAATCGAAGATATTGTGAAGATGTTGATGAAGGTGGAAGAGAATGAAGAAAGGTATTTATATTGGATCCAATCAAAAAGTCCTTCCTGCATATTTGGAGACAGTGTGAGTCCTTAGGGAGCAAACTTAACTTGTATTCTGTCCTCAAACTGAAATTTACATAAAGATGATGTCACTCTTGTCCGTATCTTTGTTTCACCAAAATCACGCGCTTTTACTTATGCGTGTATCTCATGTAACGTGCTTCATCAATGTTCGTGTGGAACACGCTCATAAAAAACGTGAGCTTCTTTTGAAACTATCTTTATCTCCATGGTTTTGAAAAATAGGAGTATATATCTCTTGACGCGGATTTTTTTTTTGAAAAAGTTAAGAGTTATTATTTCTGTTATTTCTCGAATATCGGTTATTAATTTGGAATTAACTGATAAATTAATTAATTTAGATAAATTAATTAATTAATTTAGATAAATTAATTAATTAATTTAGATAAATTAGAATGATTTTCCTGAATTTAATTTGATTTTATCCTTATATTAATCCACATTGAGTATATAATGGTCAGGCTATGTAATGATAAAAATAATAAATGACAAAACTTATTCTGCTAAAATAGTACAAGATATATAAAATAAATAAAACTTTTTGAGATGAAAGACAACATTAGAATAAAAGAATATCTTAGCAAAATTGAGGAAATCTACGAGTCCTGAATTGTGAAATAATGAAATAAATTGAGTCCTTAGCAGCAAAAGAAAATGGGACTCAAGAAGAACAGCTGTGTTGTTCTGTTTTTGTGATATCTTAGGATATACTAATAAAGAAATTGCCAAGTTGAGAGGAGAAAACAAGTCAGCGTGACGTGGATAATTATCTCCAAGCAGTTGTGTTTTGACCAAACCTTTGAGTCATCATCTACTCAGATTTTATTTCCTTCCTTTAAGATTAGTCTCTTTCTACTTAAACTTGATGTTTTAAATAATAATATTCCACAAATTTAAAATGATTAAAAACATAAAAAAAAATTCCTGTTTTGGTAGTTGACATAGCTAAAACTTAAGAGATCGCCAGATCGGTGATAATAATTTTATTTAAATATGTGCATAGAAATGTGGAATTGATTTGTAATCTTTAATCACATTACAGTTGTTCTCAGCCATATGTATAGTTGTGTTATTTAGTTTTTAATGGATGTTAGTAATGTATAGTTGTGTTATTTAGTTTTTAATGGATGTTAGTAATGTATAGTTGTGTTATTTAGTTTACAACGCGTTTTTTGTTTTTTAAAGTGAGAGCAAATTATATCAATTTAACGTGTTTTACATATTAGAAATTGCGGCGGGGATACTTCACCGGCCATAGCACTTTGTCTTCATGTGCACCTCGTGATATGGTCGTTAGATTAATGCTTTTTATCAAAATTAAATTTGTAACAAAATAATTATAATATGACGTCAAGAAACAAAAAATCTATCATACGTTTTAGCACATGATAATAAAAAGATTTTGTATTTAAAGATATTTTATTTGATTTAATGCTTTTTATCAAAATTAAATTTGTAACAAAATAATTATAATATGACGTCAAGAAACAAAAAATCTATCATACGTTTTAGCACATGATAATAAAAAGATTTTGTATTTACAGATATTTTATTTGATTTAATGCTTTTTATCAAAATTAAATTTGTAACAAAATAATTATAATATGACGTCAAGAAGCAAAAAATCTATCATACGTTTTAGCACAAAAGATTTTGTATTTACAGATATTTTATTTGATATACTGTTGTTTAATTATTTGAACAGAAAAGACTTGTTAAGTTTCTAATTCAAAATATAGTGTATTTCTAATTCTGAAATAGCCTATCTTAAAATTTCCCTATTCACGTCTGATAAGAAACTTTTATTATATGTAATATATGGGAAGTTATAAAATAAAATTAGTATTATTATATAAAATTTTATATTTTATGGATTGTTTTATTTTGGTCTGATTATCCAGACTATCTTCAACTTAAACAATAAAAAAAATTGTACGGTAAAGAAAAAAAAGAAGAAAATTAGCTCTATATATATAAGAACCAGTAATTTTATCGTGAATAAAAAGTAACGAATTTTATCATTTGCTATCTTTTAATAAACTACACCTTGTAATAAGTTCATTTTAGATTTATTCTGTTTTTATTATTTAGTAGTATTTTTTTGGTTAACTTTAATGCAGACTTTCAAAAGAAATACTTATAAACTATTCTGCTGATAAATAATATAATTGGACCGTAACAAAAACATGAAAAGATATGTATACTGAAGCAAAACATTAAAGACTGTGAAGAGACTTGACCTAAGGGTAATGCCAAGAAAAAGATAAAAGATAGCTTCACCGTTTTAAAATTCAATGAGGTCGTGACCTCTTTTCGTAAGCAGAGGGGACAAGCACTGCCTGCTTACGACGTCGACCAACCGCGTTCCAGTTGAGTTTAATTAGAGTATAGTAGTATACGCGTTTTTAAAATTTAAAATCTGAAACCCATGTTTACTTTTGGAGACTTCCGTGTAGTGTATAACTTTAGTTGCCCACCCTTATTAAATTAAATAAGCCAACCCATTCCACTTTTATGGGAGTGATGTAGCCACACTGCATAACAAAGCAAGCGCCTAGCAGCATGCAACTTGAGCCTTTTCTTTAATAGGTTGACCAAAACTTTTGAGATGGTTTTTCTTTTTGAGAACGTGTAACCTAATGAAGTAGAAAAGTGAGAGTAGCTTTTTCACTAAACCAAGACAGATGTTAAGGGGAAATTAGTGACTACCTTAGTAAGATACATCAGATGGGCCTCAAACAAGTAAAGAACATTTTTGCAAATGAAGTGGTGGTATTTAGTAGTTACAACAAACAGAATAGAACATTTGATTGTTAATTTGTATTTTCCTTTGAACTAACATGACTGTTTGGTAGATCCGCTATTCTAAATCTTAAATCGTTTTTACAATCTATCTCAAATCTGGTTTCTTGCGATTCGGAGTTTTTCATTTCGTCTTTTGAATTAAGATGACTCTTTGATAGAACCATATATATAGTTTTTCACACCTATTTCTTTTTTTTCTACAAGTATTGTTTAGTCTTTATCTCGTAATGGGCTTTGCCCTTTGTTGTACACTGGCTTAAGTTCGGCAAAGAAAAGGTAAATCTTTAACAAATTTAAATCTTTTGGACCGAACTTATACATATATGTGTACGAAGAAAATAGTAATGACCATACTCTCCTTAAGACTATGAATCTACGATACATGAAAGCTTTTAGGGTAGGACTCTGAATCAGAATTTTTATGTGGATTTCTTGTCCAAGCCCTGAGAGCAGTTGTGCAGGTATGCCTAATACTCTTTCCGTTTGTTTATTTATTAGGGTGAAAATAAAAACCATTAGGTAGTAACTATGGTCTGTTTATTTATATGTGTAACTGTGGCACCACAGAGAAAGGCAACAGGTAAATCTGGAGTGGATCAACCCTTGTTAAATTATGATTTAAGGCATGCTAATCCCTTATACTAATATAGACATGCCTTCTCTGCACTTGCTTTTCCTTGGCATTGTATTTTCTTATAAACTCCCCAACTTTTCTGAACTGAATTCAAGTTTTTTTGAGAATTACAATGACTAAAGAAGAAGTTCACTCGATCAAGCCCATTAAGAATGAGGCCACTAAGCCTTTTGTTCTCAATATCTTTTGATGGATTTTAGTTCTACTTGAAAGCTTGAGAGAATAAGGAAGAAGAAGAAGATATATCCGAATAATACTTTCTTGCTTAATTATGTGAATACAATCTGGGTTATTTATAATGAGCTAAAAGATAAGGATCATGACGTTAAACCAACGTGTGACCTGACACGTATCAGCTGCACATTATTTCAGGAGAAACGAGAGAATCAAATCTGTTATGCAAGTTGATTGTATCCGTTGCCTCTGTCGTACGTCTTGACCACAGCTCATCATTTTGTCTTGATGCAGAGCTTCTGGAGGAAAGCTTCGGTTGAGATAGAATGGGCCTGATCACTGGGCCTGCGACAATTTGCTTCTTCTCTACTGTCCAATGTTTAGGTGCAGGCCCAAGGATGGAGGGCTGAGCTTTGTTGTGCAGTAATAGGTTGACCACTGGATTTATACACCCCCGCAAACTTGGAGTAGGTGGAAGACCAACTCCTAGTTTGAACCGAAGATCGTAATAAGGCTGTTGAGGAAGAGACTTGGTAAACACGTCAGCCAATTGAAGTGAAGCAGGAACATGTTTGACAATAAGAGCACCAAGAGCCACTCTTTCACGGACATAGTGAAAGTCAATGTCGAAGTATGACGATGTGACGATGCAGAGCTATCTGTAATACCGTCAGAAGAAGATGAAGAATCCGAAGACACCCTTGGAACTGTAGTTGTAGGTGCAGGATTAGTAACAAGAGGTGCAGGAACCACGTGTTGTCTGGGAATGATAACAGGAACATCCATATCTGCAACAGTCTCCAAGTTTTCAGTATCAGTATCAGAAACAGAGAAACCAGAGTACCAAGCATTCATCAAAGGAGAATAAACTTCTGGTACCCATTTGCTATAGACATCCATGAAGGGAAACTTTCCTTCATCAAATATGACGTGTCGGCTTATATACACCATCCCTGAAGGTGGATGAAAGCACCTGTATCCTTTGTACTTCTCATTATAACCGAGAAATACACAGAGTAGAGATTTAGGATCAAATTTGTTTTTGGCGTAAGGACGAAGGTGAGGATAGCATGCGCAACCAAAAACACGTAGAGAAGTGTAGACAGGAGACTTGCTGAACAAGACTTCATAAGGGCTTACCTTCGTCGAGTGAGCAGAGGAGGGAAGAAGATTGGCGAGAAAATTCGCAGTAAAGAAAGCCTCAACCCACAAAGAATGAGGAGCTTTGCAGTGAAAAAGCATTGAGAGGCCAAGCTCCGTCAAGTGTCTATGTCTCCTCTCAGCCAAGCCATTTTGCTGAGGAGTGTAGGGACATGAGATTAGTTGTCTAATACCACAGGAAGACAAGAGCTGGACAAACTTATTGCTTGTAAATTCACCTCCTCCGTCACACTGAAACATAGAAATCTTATCGCTGAACTGATTCTCAACCATTGCTTTAAAACGTTGAAACACAGAGAAGAATTCTGACTTAAGTTTCAAAGGATAGAACCAGCTGAAGCGAGAATAATTGTCGATGAAAATGACATAAAACCGAAAACCCTGAGAAGAAACAACAGGAGCAGGCCCCCAAAGATCACAGTGTATACGTTCTAGGGGTCTGGAAGAAACAGAATCATATGAAAAGAAAGGAAGTCTGGACATCTTTCCCATTTGACAAGCATCACAGATGCGATTACAAGTCTTATTTATATCAATGTCTTTATTCTTCATGAGCTGTTGGAGAATATCTTGATGAGGGTGACCAAGTCTCAAATGCCACACTGCATCACTTGTTGCCTGCTGCCTGTTAGAGTAGAAGGCAAAGAACTTTGAATTCTCCAACACGTACAAGTCCTTATGTCGGCTTCCTTTGGTGAGGAGCTGACGAGTTACCTTGTCCTTCACAAGCACACCATCAGAATCAAACTCGACAGAGCAAGGGTAATCAGCAGTGAGTTTAGAAACAGATAATAGAGACTTAGTTATGCCTGGACATACAAGAACATCATGAAGAATTAAGCTACCTTGAGTGGTTGGAATAGATGCCGAACCAATGTGGGTTATGGGAAGAAAATCGCCATTACCAACTACCACAGAATCATCACCAGAATAAGGTTGTGCGGACTGAACATGAGATGGTGAACCAGTAATATGAGCAGAAGCAGCAGAGTCGGGATACCATTCTTGGCCGGTATGGGAGTGATGATTTGAAACACGAACAGCAGCGAAGGCGTGAGTGAGGTCTTCACTTTGATAAGCATGATCAAACCTCTTGTAACACTTAGCAGCAGAATGACCATATTTGAAGCAGATTTGGCAGGTGGGTCTACTTCCAGAATCTGAGGTGGAGCTATTGTTGATCTGTTGATGGAAACCCCTACCACGAGTGGAATATGAGCCTCTGCCTCTGTTGTTGTTACGACCTCCATAAGAACCCCGACCACGGTTGGTATAGTACGCTTGATGTGGTGATACATCAACAGACGCTTCATAGGTTTGAAGCTTTTCTTCAAATCCCAGGAGTTTAAATGCAACATCTTCAAAGTTTGGACCAGGGAACGTATCCATAGTATTCTCAATGACAGTAGTAATAGACTCATATTCCCGACCTAGACCTCTAAGAACTCCATATATTTTTTCTTGTTCAGACAGTGGTGAACCTATCGAGTCTAGTTGGTCACAAAGAGATTTGATTTCAGAGAGATATTGGGAGAGACTCTTACTGCCTTTTGTAGTGGACTGAATGCGGCTCTGAAGGTCAAGTTTACGGGTTGCTGAGATCCTGTTGTATTTTTGAGCAAGGTGCATCCAGATGTCTTGAGCAGATCTTAAACCGTAAACACTTCTGATGGCATCCTCCGGCAGAGATCCGACTATCCAGGCCATGATATGAAGATCTGTTCGAACCCATGTGTTGTACGCCGGATTTGGTGTTTCTACCACTCGGTTTTCGTTCTGAACAGCAAGAGTACGTTCAGGACATGGTGAAGCGCCGATGACGTGATCGAGACGAGACTGACTGTTAAGAAATTGTTCAAACTGAAACTTCCAAGAGAGGTAGTTCTTGTCGTTGAGTTTCAGAGTGACACACTGATTGATAGTTAATGGTGAAGAAAGAGGATCATTAGCATCCATGGCTCTGATACCATGAAAGCTTGAGAGAATAAGGAAGAAGAAGAAGATATATCTGAATAATACTTTCTTGCTTAATTATGTGAATACAATCTGGGTTATTTATAATGAGCTAAAAGATAAGGATCATGACGTTAAACCAACGTATGACCTGACACGTATCAGCTGCACATTATTTCAGGAGAAACGAGAGAATCAAATCTGTTATGCAAGTTGATTGTATCCGTTGCCTCTGTCGTACGTCTTGACCACAGCTCATCATTTTGTCTTGATGCAGAGCTTCTGGAGGAAAGCTTCGGTTGAGATAGAATGGGCATGATCACTGGGCCTGCGACAATTTGCTTCTTCTCTACTGTCCAATGTTTAGGTGCAGGCCCAAGGATGGAGGGCTGAGCTTTGTTGTGCAGTAATAGGTTGACCACTGGATTTATACTACTCATGAATAGAAAAATCAGAAGCTATACATCCATCTTGAGTATATGATTGCATATAATACAGTGAAAGAATAAGAACTTCGAAAACAACGTTTCATTGGAATGCGACATCCAACGGCTGCCATGGCCTCTCCATTAACCAATTATTTTTGCTGTCTATTTGTGTATTTATTGTAGTAGACAACAAACTTTTCGATCTAGTCGATCATGTCCAAAAGACATTATTTTCTTAGGAAAAGATAATAAAACTGAAACTGTAATGTTTTCTATAAAAAAAAAAATGAACTGTAATGTGCTTTTTCTTACAATAATGTTTCCCATATTGATTATAAAAGTCATAACCTTAGGGCATGATTAACCATGAAACCCTCTTGGATTTCTTATTTTTTATTTTTTTTTATCTTTTTTTTAAAGTGAATCAATCGCGAGTCGCCACGTGTCAGTAGGGCTCGTGAACAGTATAAAAAACCTATAAAAACTAGTTCTTAATTTATAGTTTTTATAACCGACTTTTACATTATTCATGAGTCTCACTCCTTAAAAAACCTTCCTAAGGATCTTTTTTAATCATTCCATCTTTGCAAAATCCTTTTACCAAAAAAAAACCTTTGCAAAATCCCAAGGAATGGTGACAGGATGCAGAATTCATGCAAAAAAAAACAATTTATATATCAAATCACTTTCACACAATATTAGTTATTGATGACTATTAAAAAGAGTACCACCTCTTGTCATTGCCACAATTATGTCCTTGTAGTTTGTAGGCCATTGGTTAGAAGAATACATATAATTGATCTAAATATTTAAAGTTTATAGACTTGATACTTCACGTATACTTTAAGGTTATGCCAAAGTATAGTATTAACTAATATCAGAAAGTTTATGAGATAATAATGCTACGTATGTGTCAATCCACCTACTATGGAAAAATAAAACATATAAATCAGTTTCTACGTTTACGTTATCATATCCCACATCTATATGGTAAAAAGAAGTATCCCACATTTACAGAGCCGGGTCAACATTTTGATAGGTCCTCGAGAAAAAGATTTTTGTACCCCTAAATTTAAGTTTATTCAAAAAATTAGAATACTTTTCTTTTGTAAACTTTATGAATAAATATTTGTAAGTTTTAAGATCAAAAGAAAAACGTATACTTATAAGTTGGTTTGGGACTATTTTCAGTCTTTTTAAGAAAATAGTTAAAATTGTATAAATCATATAAATATACAAAAAATCAGACATTTAATTATCATTAATATATGAAGGACACACTGGGTTGGGCTGGGGCGGTCACCGTTTATAATTTTTGTAATTTTTGCAAATTTCCAGTAAATGTTTTCAGTAAACGGTGATTTTCAAAAACTATATGAAATCTTCTGTTTAAGGAAAAAAATGAAAGGAAAAAGACATTGTAAATAGTTATGTCTAAATTACTTATAACATTCAAAAATGTTTTTAACAAGCATATTATTATTATATCAATTTCAAATGGGTGGATGTATGAAATTAATGTAGCTGTATGATTCTATTAAATTATTCACCTGATCAAGTATATATTATTCAGTAAAATAGAGTAACACTTTTGTTTTTGACATAAACAACCGAATTTATTTAAAAAAACATTTTATTTATTAATATTGGTTTGAAACCATTACAAAACTATAAAACTTTGATTGAAGTACAAAAAGAAATTAATGTTTTTTAAATTACAAATAATAGAGATAATCTTTAGTGACAAATTAACAATATTATAATGATTTTATTAGAATCTAAGATAAATGACTAGACGTTCCAATACTTATATTAACGTATGAACTTTTAATACCTACAAAATGATATAATATTTTTCATAGTTTAAAGATATTATCTTCTTTGATTGTCTTTGTCAATTTGTTCATTATTAGATTTGGAGAACCCCGATAACTGAAACCAAAAACGTAAACCAGAACAATTGAAAACACTAAATGGATTACTACATTTAGAAACTTTTTTTTGTCAACACTACAGATAGAAAGTTAGAGAAGTTAATGGTAAGTGTGTGGAGATGAGAGCTAACTTAACGTTGAAAACAAGTTTCTTTCTTTGTGTTTAAGTTCTCTCTCTCTCAGTTTGAAGTTCTCTCGTGTGTATTTGTTTGGAAAATAAGAAAACAAGAACTGAAAGTGTAAAGACACAGGAATTTAACGAGTTCGGGCCCTTGGGAGGACGCCTACGTCTCGCCGGAGAAGATCCGGAAAATCCACTAAGAACTTGCTCAAAACCGAGCCTTTAATCTTTACACTTCTTTCTCTGCTTTTCTCTCTGTTACGCACACATAGTACAGACATATTAGTTCTGTATATAAAAGGGACAGGAAGAAATCTTGGAGACCAAGCCAGAGTTAACTCAAGTGATCAGCTTCTAACTCTAGTTCCTTTTGTCCCTTTGCGCCATTAACACCAAGAGCAAACGGCTCGTTGCAGGCCTGCAAATCTTGTCTCCTCTTTTGGTGTGTTGCTTCAGTGTACGGTTCTGTCTCGTATCAGAGATCACAAGTTTGTAGAGGATAAACTTATCCTTTGAACCCTCTGTTTCAGAATGAGGCACTTGCCTTTTATTTTCTGCTGAAACCTTCTCCCTGAAACCAAGTCTTCAGTCTTGTCTTATTTCAAAACGGTTTCAACGGTTTCTTCTTCTTCTTTTACAACTCTGTTATGAACAGAACTTAGGATTCAAACTAACCTCCACAAAACTCCACCTTGGTTTGAATACCAACCCCAACTTGATCCTTTTCTTAGTGTCCTTGGATTTTCCCTTCTCCGGTAACTTGTTCTTCTCACTTAGTGACTTGAAATTCTGAGCAGCTCCAATGCCTCTTGAAGCTTACTCACAGGAACTGTCTTGGTGAAAATATCTGCAGGATTCCACAGAGTTGACACCTTACTCACCTTGATCTCTCCATCAGCAATCTTGTCTCTAATGAAATGCAACCGCACATCAATATGTTTTGTTCTGTCATGATGTACTGAGTTCTTTGCTAATGAGATAGCACTTTGTGAGTCACACATAACTTCAACTTGTTCCTGCGCAAAACCCAGCTCTGCTGCTAAACCCTTCAACCAAACTGCTTCTTTAATACTCTCTGTTAAAGCCATGTATTCAGCTTCAGTTGTGGACAATGCTACAACTCTTTGTAACCCTGACTTCCAGCTTATAGCATTTCCACCTGCAGTGAATACAAACCCAGTAATTGACCTTCTCCTATCTGGATCAGCAGCATAATCTGAGTCACAAAACCCCTTGATTTCCAGACTGTCTTGCTTCCTGTAAATGAGCTTGAGATCCAGTGTTGCTTTGATGTATCTTAAGACCCATTTAACAGCCAACCAATGCTCTTTCAACGGCTTGCTCATGTATCTACTAACAACACACAATGGATAGGCAAGATCAGGTCTGGTACCTATCATTGAGTACATAATACTACCCACAGCATTAGAGTAGGGAATGGTCTTCATGTAATCAGCTTGAGCAGCTACTTCTTCCTCTTCAGCAGCTCTGAGTTTAAAATGAATTCCCAATGGTGTCATAACACCTTTACACTGCTCCATTCTGAATGTATGTAAGACCTTCTTTAAGTATTCTCCCTGAGATATTTCCAGTGTTCCCTTAACTCTGTCTCTCTTGATTTCCATACCCAAAATCTTCTTAGCCTCTCCCAAATCTTTCATTTCAAATTCATTACTCAGCAAACTCTTCAACTCTTGAATCTTTTCTTTGTTCTTTGCTGCAATAAGCATGTCATCCACATATAAAAGTAAATATATGTATGACCCATCTTCAAGCTTCTGAAAGTAGATGCAACTATCATAGTTACTTCTTTGATATCCAGAATTCTTCATGAAGGTGTTGAATCTCTGGTTCCATTGACGTGGTGCTTGTTTGAGCCCATATAGAGATTTTTTCAAATGACACACCTCTTCATCAGCTCCTGTCTTGACTTGGTAACCCTCTGGCTGTTCCATCAGAATGTATTCATCTAGATTTCCATGCAAGAATGCAGTCTTGACATCTAGTTGTTCCAGCTCAAGGTCAAGATTCACCACATATGACAACAGTAGCCGAATTGAGACATGTTTCACAACTGGTGAAAAAATCTCTTCATAGTCAATCCCTTCTTTCTGTAGATACCCTTTTGCAACAAGCCTCGCTTTGAACCTTGGTTGTTCCACTCCAGAGATACCAGCCTTTCTCTTGTAAACCCATTTGCATCCAATCACTTTGCAGTTTTCTGGTCTTTCTATGAGTGTCCAAGTCTGATTCTTATGCAGTGACTGCATCTCTTCATCCATTGCTTCTTTCCACAACCTCCAATCTTTATCTCTCATTGCTTCATCAAAACAACAAGGTTCTGGAAACCCTCCATCTTCTGTTACCATTAAGGCGAAACCAACCATGTTAGATTCTTCAAATCTGCTAGGTTTCTTGGTAACTCTTCTTTCTCTGTCCCTTGCCAACTGATAGTTCTCAAGCTGATTGTTTCCTTGATACTCTTCATCACCAGAACTCTCTGCTTGTTCTTTATCTTCAGTGTTTAGATTAGGTTCTTGATCTCTTTCTGTTTCCATTTCAGCTCCACCTAAATCACTGAAATCTCCATGATTAATTTCATAGATGAGAGGTATCTCTGTCTTTTGTAATCCAGGTCGTGGCTCTGTAGACTGGTTCAAATGCTTGTACATCTTGTCTTCTTGAAACGTTGCATCTCTAGTGACAACACATTTTCTTTCTTCCACCAGCCAGAACTTGTAGCCCTTAACACCTGAAGGATAACCAATAAAGACAGCTTTCTTTGCTCTTGGATTGAGCTTACCTTGATCACTGTGAATGTAAGCAACAGATCCAAACACTCTCAGCTCTTCATACTTTGGTCTTGATCTTGTCCAGATTTCTTCAGGGATTTCAAAATCAACTGCAGCAGATGGAGATCTATTTATTTGATGGACTGCAGTTGCTGCAGCTTCTGCCCAGAAGCTCTTTGGTAGACCAGACTCACTAAGCACACTTCTCACCTTGTCTAGGATTGTTCTATTCATCCTCTCAGCAACCCCGTTCTGTTGTGGTGTGTAAGCACAAGTCTTGTGTCTTACAATTCCCTCTTCTTTGCACAGATCATTGAACTCATTGTTACAGAACTCTAGACCATTGTCTGTTCTGAGTGTCTTGATCTTCCTTCCTAGTTGATTCTCAGCCATCTTCTTCCACTCTAGAAAGCTTGCAAAAGCTTCATCTTTCTTCCTTAGAAAATATATCCATGTCTTTCTAGAATAGTCATCGATGAAAGAGATGAAGTACTGACACTTTCCTAAAGACAGAGGAACATTGGGAGATCCCCAAAGATCTGAGTGGATGTAGTCAAGCTTTCCTTTTGTAACATGCTTTCCAACTCCAAAGCTGACTCTATGTGCTTTCCCATAAATGCAATCTTCACAAAAATCCATGTCTGTTACCTTTGAACTGTCCAGATATCCTTTCTTCACTAGTGCTTTCATACCCTTCTGGCTCATGTGCCCAAGCCTTCTGTGCCAAAGTCTTGTTTCGTCTCTTGGACCAACAACAGCATTCACACTTCCAGTTAAAACAGATCCTTGAAGAACATAAAGTGTATCTGTTTTCTGTCCTTTAATCAGTGTTCTGCAGCCTTTGTTGATCTTCATAACTCCATCTCTAGACTGAAACCAGCAACCTTGATCTTCTAGAGTACCCAAGGAGATTAAGTTCTTTGACATTCCAGGTACATACCTCACGTTGGTTAAGAGTACAGTTGAGTTGTCTTCATTCTTTATCCTTATACTTCCAACTCCTCTT
This sequence comes from Moricandia arvensis, assembly GCA_905132765.1. NCBI lineage: Eukaryota > Viridiplantae > Streptophyta > Magnoliopsida > Brassicales > Brassicaceae > Moricandia > Moricandia arvensis. The sequence continues at coordinate 9,783 of CAJHQP010003869.1, read as the reverse complement.
ACTTCTGAGTATGTGTCATTCGCCATTCTCACCTTTCCAGTACATGTTTCATCTAGAGTAATGAACCAATCTCTTCTTGGGGTCATGTGGAAGGAGCACCCAGTATCCATGATCCATATCTTGTTAAACTCTTCTCCAAGTGACAGCAGAGATTCTGAAACCATTAGAGCAGCTGCATCTATGATCTGTCCAGTCACATTTGCTGACTCTCCCTTCTCTGAAGAACTGTCTCTCTGCTGCTTGTTTCTTTCTTTCCACACAAAGCACTGTTTTTTGTAGTGACCATCTTTTCCACAAATCCAACAGGTCTTCTTTCCCTTAGACTTTGACCTGCTCTTTTGCTTTCCTTTGTCACTGGTTCTGTCTCTTCTTTCTAATCTGCCTCTGTCTTGAACAAACAACCCCTCTGAACTATGTCTTGTCAGTTTTCCAGTTGCACCCAGTTCAAGTTCCTTAGACCTCACAGCTCCAACGATCTCATCTAGAGACAAAGATGTCTTTCCATACTTCAAAGTGTCTTTTAACTGATCAAACTGCTTTGGTAGAGCCATAAGCAAGATGATAGCTTGATCTTCATCTGAAACCATCACTTTGACATGTTCAAGGTCTGCTATCAGCCTTAAGAAGTCGTTTATATTTTCATCAAGAGTCATTCCATCACTCATCTTGTAGCTATACAGTCTCTGCTTAAGATAAATCCGGTTTGGAAGTGACTTTGCCATGAACAGATGATCTAAGACTTTAATCATGCCTGCAGCGGATTTTTCTTTGATGATTTTCCTGAGAACATTATCTCCAACGCTTAGGATGATAGTAGATCTTGCCTTTCCTCTTTTTTCCTTAAGATTTTTTTCTGTGGTTGATGCAGCTTGTGTCGTAACTTCTGCAGGAGGAGTTTCTTCTCCAGCTGTTGAGTCTCCACCTTCAGAAGTTACTTCTTCCTCTAAACCCTCCAGAAGACCCATCATCTCCAGATGTGCCAGCAGCTTCTCTTTCCATAACATATAGTCTCCCTTCCCGTCAAACTTTTCCATCTCCACCCTTGCTGAAGACATCTCTTCAGATCTTGAGATGAGCACTCTGTAACCAGTGCTCTGATACCAATTTGTGGAGATGAGAGCTAACTTAACGTTGAAAACAAGTTTCTTTCTTTGTGTTTAAGTTCTCTCTCTCTCAGTTTGAAGTTCTCTCGTGTGTATTTGTTTGGAAAATAAGAAAACAAGAACTGAAAGTGTAAAGACACAGGAATTTAACGAGTTCGGGCCCTTGGGAGGACGCCTACGTCTCGCCGGAGAAGATCCGGAAAATCCACTAAGAACTTGCTCAAAACCGAGCCTTTAATCTTTACACTTCTTTCTCTGCTTTTCTCTCTGTTACGCACACATAGTACAGACATATTAGTTCTGTATATAAAAGGGACAGGAAGAAATCTTGGAGACCAAGCCAGAGTTAACTCAAGTGATCAGCTTCTAACTCTAGTTCCTTTTGTCCCTTTGCACCATTAACACCAAGAGCAAACGGCTCGTTGCAGGCCTGCAAATCTTGTCTCCTCTTTTGGTGTGTTGCTTCAGTGTACGGTTCTGTCTCGTATCAGAGATCACAAGTTTGTAGAGGATAAACTTATCCTTTGAACCCTCTGTTTCAGAATGAGGCACTTGCCTTTTATTTTCTGCTGAAACCTTCTCCCTGAAACCAAGTCTTCAGTCTTGTCTTATTTCAAAACGGTTTCAACGGTTTCTTCTTCTTCTTTTACAACTCTGTTATGAACAGAACTTAGGATTCAAACTAACCTCCACAAAGTGAATTCTAATTAACTTTAAAAAAATTTGAGATTTCATTGTTATTGGTTCATGGATTTCAAAATTTTAATTGAATACATTGTTATTGGTTTGAATTTTCAAAATCTATTCAAATCTTTTCTTATTCCAAAAGTTTAGTTATTATTGATTCTCAAACTCTAATTTTTTTTTGTTATCGATTCTCAAACTCTAACTAAATTAGTGTTATTGAGAGATAAATTCTATTCATTTTTACTCATAAAACTCAACTTTCAAAAATATCATATGTAACCATGAGATTTTCAAAATTCATGTGATTAGAAACTAAAAAACAAAATAATTATTCATACTAAATACCTATTGCACCTTCAATCCAAATTATATGTCCATTATATTTTATATACTTTTTACAATTTTGAATATGTAGTTATATTTTATTATTTCATCATTAATTAATAAAAACTAAAATATTATATGAATTACTAAACAAATATAACATTCATTTTATCATATTAGCATAATTTTGTATGTATAACTATTATTTTCTTTTTAACTAAAACATGTTTTGAAATCAAAACAAATAATTATGCTACATATAGATTAGCATGATTATATATTTACTTTACAAAATGAATGATAGAAATCTATGTAATACCATTTCATAAAATTTATACTTTTAAAAAAATTATGATTAAATTTATAAAATTTATGACTAAATTTTATAAGTCAAGGTATATATATTTTCACAATCTACATAACTTTTAAGATCTATCAACTCTTAAAATTAATAAATTTTATATAAATTCATCTTCCAATAATCCTTTTTAAATTCCAAAATTTAACATATAATAATTTGGTGACTAAATGCGGAAACCTTCTATCTAGAACCATTGCTACATAGATCTACCGCTACTTACGAGAATTTGATTCTTCGCATTCAAAGTTTCAAACACCATGTTTTCTAATGAAGAATACTCATAATAAATCTATGATAAAGAACATTAAACTAGTGTATATGCAGTCAAAAACCATCAACAAAAGAACTTCACCTCCAAATCTATTAAGATCATAGCCGAACTTAGAAAAATTTCTACCATGACATACGGTAGATTTTTTAAAAAAATTATATTAAATTGAAATCTCAAGAAAAAAGTAAAAAAAAAAAAAAAAAAACACAACAAGTTTGATTAAAAAAAACACAACATCGAAACTTAAAAGCAACCAATTCTTAGTCAGAAGAAATTTAAGATAAAAAGATCTTTGAAAAAAAAGCGGTTAATATAGTTTCCAACAAGAAAAAGGGATGAAGCATTAACTCATAAAACCAAAAATACCGAAGCACGAACCAATGAAGTTCATGTACATTATTAATATTCAACCTGAAATTAAGGACATATGTATTGAGACTTTTCAAAAAGAGTATGATAAACTTTCACATGGATTTCTTGTAGGCCTAGGCGTTTTTACCTCGAACCAAAATATCTACCAAATTAGAACCGAAGAAAATGAAACATGATATGAACTGTTATACAAAAATATTTGAATGAGATTTATGAGCTTAGTTTTTTGAAGTTTGGATATAAATTGAAGCAAACCAAAATTTGAATTAAAATTCATTTAAATATATTAATATTTTATATATTTTAAGACAATTTATATATTTTATGGTATTAAAAAAATTTTGTAGTTTTTTAATTTTTTATTTTGACTACTTTTTAGTTAGTTTAGATAGTTTAACTATTTTTAATTAGATTTGTGAATAATTTATATATTTTGAAGAAGAATTTGTTAATTTTTCAAGTTTTAAAAATATATTTTTAGACGATTTCAGACAATGGTTACAATCTGATCTGAACCTAATCTGAAAAGAATCAAACTGAACCCGACCCAGTAATAATAAAATCCAAATGAAATTTATGAATATAATATCAAAAATCTGAAAATGCAAAAATAGAAATTAGCTGAATCGAAACCGACGGAGCTCCCATAAGCCGAGGCTTAATTTCTCACTTTTAGAGATTCTTATTAGTTATTAATGTAATTTGTGAAACATTCTTTTAAGAAATTTATGGCTTATGACTGTTAAAACAAACCAAAACCCTTTTAGCCAGTACCCGACTCCGACAAGGTCGGGTCAACCCGTAAAGTCGGGAAAATTTCGCATTGGAGGACAAACTGTGGTTCCGTCGTCGATTTAAATCACCAATTTAGATTATGCCACCTGTGTGAATCGTAACGAAAGGTCTTCCTCGAGTCTCAGGCTTTGTAATGTCAGAGAGACAATGCCACATCATCAGTCAAAGACCAAAAGCCTTGTACCACGTGTACTTTTCGTGCAACTTATTGTCCCCATTGATTCCCTTTCTGTTCATATTTTAAAGATTTTCATAATATCCTTTGTCGGGACTCGGGGTCCTATTTTTAGCGAAAAAGAAGAGACACGTGGTAGGAAAGTAAGGCAGGTGGCATGTGTCACGTTACTACGAGATAGATCACGTGATTACTCTTTGGATATGTTCGCTTCACCTCCCTGCTTCTGCAAACTTTCTCACTATACACAATAATGGCTTCCAAATACCTGACACATATGCTTCTAATAAAGCATTTTAAAAAGGAATATGCTTCACAAAGCATTTTAAAAGGAATTCATGATTTGGAAAATATTTGATTCGATGCTAGCTAGCTAGCTACTTATGTTTGTAATGACTTGTATTTTCTGATTCAATTTGGTAAAATAATAGTAGTCATGTTTTCTGCTAAGGAAAATAGTAACTAGTAGATGTTGATGTTCAATACAAACTTGATATGTCTACTGGCTACAACACAATGTTCTAAAATAATTAAGTTATTTCAGTTGCAAATTTGCAATATATATCGATAATTTATATGTAGAACACAACCAGTTTTCTGTCTGATAAAATAAAATCAAACTGAACAAGCGTAGCTAAAGGTTGAAGTGAAAGAAGCTCTAGATTTATTCTTTTTGCTGTTGAATTCAGCTCCTAGTATTTTTGTTGTGGTTGTAAGTATCTATATTTTTGAAATTGAAGTATATTTTAGAAATAACCTTTTACTTTCTTTAATAATTATAATTTCATGCCACTAAAATCTAATTAATCATACTTTTCAGCATTAATTATTATTTTGTCATTTAAAGTAATCATAAAATGTGATCAATGGATATAATAACTTTATTCAAAGATAAATACAAATCAAATACAATAGCTCGCGAAAACAAAAATATCTTTCAGAAACTAAATCTCAAAGACAGAATACTAAAACCCAGAGACAAGACATTTAAACACACATACAGACAGCTAAAAAGACTGAAGAAACCGAAATTGAATTCTTCAAACTAATGGAAGTTCAAAACATTAGTTTACGAATGTTTAATATGTACTACATGTTAAACATTCGTAAACTAATGAACCTAAAAACCATCAGAGGTTTACGAAGAAATAACCAGACGAAAAAGAGCGGGCCTCCAATTAAGATAAACTAATACCACTTGAAAAACTTGACAACTAGATCGACTGACAGAAAAAGAATAGTTGCCAATCCCAATAGCAGAACGAGGGAGACATACCTCAACACCAAACCTTTTAACCGAAAAGAAGTCAAAAGTTAAGCAAGGATCCTCGTAGTGCCTCACCGTCGACGAAGAAAGGCCATAGTAACAAACAAACTCTGCACTAAGCCAGAACCGGATAGGGAAAGCCATAACATCAGAAACACCATCTCAAGAACCACTATGAAAAAACGACATGCAACAAAGGACTAGAATTGAAGAAAGTCCAGAGACGTCGTCAGCGAAAGCACCTGCACTGCCCCAAGCAGCTACACCGTGGAACCCAACTTTTGGTACCAACACTGCACTTGAAACTCAACAAGAGGGATGAAGACTCACCCCAAGGGAAGCTCAGACTACAAGGGTGGGAACCAAGAGAAATAAATCATCCAAGCACCAGTTACAACCACCTTTGTCTCCTATACAAAGACTAACCCAATGCCGATAACTTAAGAGAACCAACCAATGCTTCAACCTCTACTACAACTAACACTCAAACTCTGAATAAACCATTTTGCTCAACACAGATAACTATCAGATAATCAAGTTGATAGAGGAGAAAAATCAAAAACAAGAACTAAATCCAACTAAAATGAACGCACAAAGACAGCTTCATTGCTTAATGACTCTAAAGTCCTGAGACCTTATCAACACCGGAACCTAACACCCGAGGATACCAAGAAACATTGTCAACAAGAACCATGAGACACCTTAGACCTCAACAAAGCGTCGAAGCCAGCAGTAGATCTAAGCCTACAGCTCCCTACTCAAAACACCGTTCTGAAGCGAGTCAAGAACCAAAATAGCGTCACAAGCCACCACAGGTCCATACAGTACTGCCAGAACAAGAACCAGTAACGCACTCGCCGGACACCAAGAGAGAGAGTTGTCACACCCAGCTTGCCTAAAAACCAACTAAAACCTAGATTAAATTGAAGAGGCGAAGGATAGACTCCCTCTCGTAATGGCGGTGAGGCATGGCTAATCACGGAGGGAGATCGACGGCAAGGAGTAAGCAACGGAGGGTCCAAGGTTCAGAAAAAGAATCGCCGCTCAGAGGCATGATCCGTAAATCCAATCAAGCACTATGTAATCTTAACTTACATACATGATTTTTGTTTTGTGTTGTAATTAATGAAATTGAAACATAACCTATATTAATATAAACAATAACACAATCAATTTATTGTAGGATGACGAATATAAATATCATAATTCTAGAAAAAATCATTCTATAATGTAACTACCAATTAACATTAACAAATAGTGTTATCAGTTTTCAATATGAAACGAGATGAGCCAAAATATTTATAAGATGGTTATAATGGTTTGTATGATTTTCATTTAAAACAGAATCAATGTAGTTATATGATCTAAAATATGGATTGACTCCCAAGTATATTGCTACAAAAAAAAATATATGAGAATTATCATAACTTTCTATATCTTTAACATAATCTTTCTTAAAATATATATTCCATCCAATTTACTTGTAATTAATTGTATATATAAAAATTAATATCCATGTTTGAACTAATACAATCTAATCAATATTCTTGAATAGTTCCTAAATCTACATTTCAACTAATTCACAAAATAGTTTTCATATTTCACTCGATCTTAATAAGATAGATTAGCATATATATGCAATCAATTTGATTTATTTTAAAACATATTATTACACTATACTTATAAAAATGAAAAGAATATAATAAATCAAAGCAATTGTAACATCCCGAGTTGTGATATGTAGAAAGGTTTAAGAGGATTGATTTGGCTACCTATGTCACCAAAGTTGACTTACCTTTTTCGTCACACATCCGTTTAGAACTCCATGGTTAAGTGTGCTTGGGCTGGAGTAGTGAAAGGATGGGTGACCTATCGGGAAGTGATTCGCGATACCGTGCGAGTGAGGCCAAACACGGGGAAAGGTTGGGTGGTGATTGCAGGGTCAGTAAACAATGATTTCGAGCCTTGGAAAATTAACGCATGACCGTCGGACGGGATGGGGCTCATGGCCCGAGAGAGCAGGCGTGGGAGGCCCATTAGATTAGTCGTGGGCGTTCGGGGCGTTACAAATGGTATCAGAGATGGTTAGCCATCTCGGTTCTGAACCGAGAGACGTCTTAAGACTTGTCTTGGGACGCAACAAGGGTGTTGCGTTCTTTGAGAGAGAGTGAATTGTAACATCCCGAGTTGTGATATGTAGAAAGGCTTAAGAGAATTGATTTGACTACCTATATCACCAAAGTTGACTTACCTTTTCCGTCACACATCCGTTTAGAACTCCATGGTTAAGTGTGCTTGGGCTGGAGTAGTGAAAGGATGGGTGACCTATCGGGAAGTGATTCGCGATACCGTGCGAGTGAGGCCAAAACACAGGGAAAGGTCGGGTGGTGATTGCAGGGTCAGTAAACAATGATTTCGAACCTTGAAAAATTAACGCACGACGGTCATACAGGATGGGCCCACGGGCCGAGAGAGCGGGCGTGGGTGGCCCATTAGCCGTGGGCGGTCGGGACGTTACAGTAATATTCAATACAAATAATAATCTAACACTATTTATGTAATATATATATATATATATATAAAGTTAAAGCAAACACCCGTGCATATGCATGAGTCAAAATCTAGTTTTTATTATAGTTATATATATTTTGACTATATAACTTTAGTTTTAAATTTAAAAAACTTAATTATTTATTCATAAGTTTTGCAAAACCAAAATATAAGTGTTTTATGTATATTGTTTTTACAAAAGAAATAGATTTGAATTTTTGAAAATATTTATAAACTTATAAATTATGACCAGTAAAGATTTTTGTTTAAGAAAGGGAAAAATTTTGATTATGAAAAGATTCTGTAACACTTCTAAAGCTTTTACCAACCAAGTTCTTAAGCCACTTGATTTTCAACTGCTGTGTTTGATAATAAATTTTCTAAAGTATTTTTTTGTTTAAACTTACCATGATGTATTTCTCATATACAAAATATAACAGCAGATTTATTTGTTAAAACCACACACTGATTTTGAAGGAATGTTTGTTTGGTAGTTCTTTTATTCTAATTTTTTTTTATTGAGAGCACTCCAAATTGAATAATATAATGATATTTTGATGTTAAAAAACTTATTATGATGTATTTTCACTGCATATGACATATATTGAGAGGATTAAATTGTCTTCACTATTAATAAAATTAAATATATCAAATATGTTAAAATTTAAAATTCAGTAAGGGTTAAAACAAATCAAGGTAAAATGATTTTATGTGGATCAATCAATGGGGCTGGGTAATCAGAGTTCCAATCAGGTTTTGGTGTGGGTCATTCAGGTTTTAAAATTTTTGGATTCATGAATTGTAATCTCATTTGGATATTATAAAAGTTTAGGTTAGATTTAATTCAAATTTAGTTACATGTCGAAAATCTTTTTGAATCCAGAATAGTTTCGGATATTAATCAGGTTAGCAGTTCTAAAAATATTAACTTGTTCTTGATTAAACTCTATATATTTCTAATATTTTTATTAAATTTGTGTACGTGACTTACTCAAATTATATTGTTGTCCTTCAATAAAATTTTAGGAGACTCGTCCATTAACCATACGAGACTCGTCTTTGAACTAAATGTGATAACATCAGACATATCATGATTCATGACAAACCAAAATTTTGTACGAACGAGAATAATGCATAATGAAACGTAAGCAAATTAAAATTAACAATTATAACTCTATAAATGTAAGAAACACAATTTAAACATTAAAAACAAAAATCTTATTTAACTTCGAAAGTAAAATTATTTATCACTAAATTTAAATACAATTCTTAAAACAAAAAACATTAATATTGACCAAATACTAAAAATATAGATTCTATTACGTATTTGAGTTAATAATTCATCTAATAAATAATTACTTTAGGTAGTCAATAATATCTAACTATTTTGGATGCATACTAAGGATTGAGAAGAGTTTTGGTACAAGTTATTTTTTGGATTTTAAATTTTGAGTCTTTTCGGATATACATTTGAGTTTGGATTCGGTTTGGGATAAAACTCATCAGCCAAAATATCATAAATTGTTTTTTCCATTTTTATTTTAAGTTCAGATTTATTTTTATCAAATTGAATTTAATTTAGATTTTTGGATCCATTTTTTTGGTGTCTAAATCCCTAATCCGAAATTTAATAGAAAGAAATATTCTCTCTATATCTAAATAAGTGTTATTATATTATACTTTCTTGTTTTAAAAAAATATCACCTTATATTGAAATGAGTTTGTACACATAATTATTTTTCTTACCTTTTAGTTTAGTCAATAGATATTTTCACAATTATTTTTGTTTAAATAATTATACTTTAAATAAAGGTATATTAATATATTTAAAATTTTTTAATATATATTAAAAATATGTTTAATTGAGACTTATAATGA